>JBBPBS010000233.1:1648234-1661751 GCA_037974835.1 Cicer judaicum | reverse complement strand
AAAATCGTAATAAATCTTACATAAAATTTAACTTTCAACTTCATAAATTTTTTATTTTTGTAATTTAATTAATGACTTATAATAATTAATATATTCGTATGTCACATCAACTGAGATATATCAAATCATCAATTTTTAGTGCAAAAATATGAGAGATAGGTCAAACTTATCAATTTTTAAATTAAGAGAATTAATTCCATAAATTAATAAAAATAAATAAACCAAAACTATAATTAAATTAAAATATTATTATTTTTTATAAATTTTTTTTAAAATTCACTTCGTCTCATTTTGTAATATCATTACAACATTAATTAATTTTCTTCCATCAATATACTATTATTTATTATATCTTAACTCTTTAAATTTTTCAACTAAGTACAATTAATAATAATATTTGAATAAATAAAATTTATTAAGTACACTTTACAATATTAATATAGCATTAATTACTTTTTTGAGTAATGAAATTAATCAATGCATCTAATGAAAATTAGTAATAAAACTTATTTGTGATTACCAATAAAATTTGCATTAAAAAGATATTTATCTCCCTTGAAATGTGAGTCATTCTCCGTTTTCTGGTTTTTCTGTTTCTGCAGAATATTCTCCATTTTTTCAAAAACCAACTTTTTAAATAAGCTCTTTTACGAAACACTTCCTAAAGCCACTAAACTGCATTTGAATTATATATCGCATCCAATACACCACCTTAATTCAAATGCTCCCCATTCTTCATGCCTAGCTTCATCACAAGTTTCTTGAAAACCTCATTCGTAACGCCTTTCGTCAACAAGTCTGCAACTTGTTCTTTGCTTCAGCATTAACCCAAACTTAACTGTCCAGAACTCACTAATTCCCTCAAATAGTGAAACTTCATCTCAATATGCTTGCTCCTCCCATATGCTATGGGATTCTTAGCATGGTTGATGGCTTAAACATTGTCCATCAACAGCAAAACAGCTCCTCTTGTGTTGTTGTCCAGCTCACGCAGCAGGTTCACTAGCCACACAATTTGGCATGCACATAACGAAGCTGCGATATACTCCGCCTCGCAGGAAGAGAGAGCAACCACCGGCTCCTTTTTAGAACACCAAGAGATTGGTGCCCCTCCGAACATAAAGACATAACCGACCGTTGATTTCCGATCGTCCTTATCTCCGCACCAATTAAGGTCGGTGTATCCGAGTAATTCGCAACTTTTGCCCATGTCATTTGCAGGAAATAAAATTCCACAACCACAAGTACCTTTCACATTAGCTTTCACTTTGTAGACCATTTCACACCAATACCCTTTTTACCTTTCGGTAAATCAACCAACATCCATGTATTGTTCTTTTCAATTGATTCCAACTCTTCCTTCATAGCACACATCCACTTTGGATTGCTTAATGCCTCCTCCGTATTCACCGGTTCGGATTCGGCCATTAGAGCGAAGTGAATAAGATCACCCTCATTGTTGATCTCGCTATCTCAGAATAATTCATAATCGCGGAGTCTTTGAGGCAATCCTCTTTGCCTTGTTGGTCGTTTACTTGATTCACCTATTTCGGTTCCAAAAGGTTGCTGTACAACACCTTCAGCTGGCTGAAAATTCCAATTTTCCTGCAGCAAATTGATTGGTAAATCGATTTCCACCTCACCAAAAACAGTTCCAGTAGCTCCAGGATGTTGATTTTTGTGGCAGAAATCGATTTCCTAAACTGATATGGTAGGTTTTCTGTTGTCAAACTGATGTATCTCATCCACGATCACATCTCTACTAATTACGATCTTCTTGCTACTCACATCAAACAACTTGTAGCCTCCGGTAGGATGATATCCAACAAGCAACATCATTTCACTCCTATCATCAAGCTTCTTTCGAAGCTGTCCTGGAATATGTCGAAATGCTACCAAACCGAAAACGCGCAAATGACTCAAATTCGGTTTGAATCCGGACCATACCTCTTCTGGAGTCACCTTTTCCAGCTTCTTTGTAGGACACCTATTCAACACATAGGCAGCTGTAGCAACAGCTTCTCCCCAAAGCTCTTTCGGCAAATTCTTCCCTTTCAACATGCTACGCACCATGTTCATAATTGTCCGATTTTTCTCTCGGCCACGCCATTTTGCTAAGGTGTATAGGGTGGTACCGCCTCCGCCATCGGTTTCACTCGAAGTAAATTCGCCTCCGCCATCTGTTTTGAGAATTTTGAGTTTGTGACCGCTTTGCCGCTCAACCATGGATTTAAATCGTTTGAACACCTCAAACACCTTATCCTTCCTCTTTATGAGATAAATCCACAACTTCCTACTAAAATCATCGATAAATGTGACAAAGTATCGATTACCTCCATACGAATTGACTTGCATCGGTCCGCACACATCGGAATACACCACCTCAAGATGATGTTTGGTCCTATGACCTGCATCTTTGCTGAAACTATTCTTGTGTTGCTTCCCTTGTACACAATCTTCACATATCTAGCTAGAACATTGATACTAGGCAGTCCGGTCACCATCTCATACTTTTGCAACGCGTGAAGATCTCGAAAATTCAAGTGTCGAAGACGGTAGTGCCACAACCACTCATCACGACTTGCCGCTATAGCTAAGCACCTATGCTCCATGATTTCCAACTCAATCTTGAAAGTCCTATTGGCAGCCATATGAGTCTTAAGGATCAAAACACCGTTTTGGTCCAAAATGCACAAAACCTTGTTTTCCATCCGAATCATGTAATTCCTCTCAAGCAATTGGCCAATACTCAAGAGATTACACTTGATTCCTGGAATGTACAACACATCCTTGATCAAGGAATGACCACCATCCCTTCTCATGATCAAAACATCACCGACACCGTCGGTCGCTAATGTCGTATCATCCGCGAATTTGACTCTACTTCGCATGGCTTGATTGATCTTCACAAACCAATCCTTTCTTCCTGTCATATGTGTCCAACAACCTGAGTCCAAGTACCACTCATTTCTCCCTTGGACTCCATCTCGAACTGTTACCATTGCGCTTTTCTCCGAATGCGTTTTTGCAGATTTTTCTACACTGCAATAGTTGTTGTCTAGCAACTTCCTCTTGTCACAGTTGCTGTCTAGCACCTCTTTAATGTCGTAGTTCTCTTCCATGATCATCACAAGAACCGTGTTATCATCATCCACGTCTTGCCTAGCAACCTTAGCCTCATCTGCATGATTCTCCCTTGGTTTCGCTCTACACTCTCTTGTGAAATGCCCAAGCTTTTGACAATTGTAACACTTCTTGGTACTTTTGTCGAACGGCTTGTAGTTGCCTTGGCCACCACCTTTGCAACTACCCTCACCTTTCCTTGAATTTTGTGACTCTTTTTCATCAAAATTCTGGAAATTTTTCTTTCCTCTAGAAGTCCATTTCCCTTTCAATTTCTTATTCTTCTCGTTGAAACGGGCTTGCAAAGCAACTTCCGCTTTGACTTTATCGTTTCCTCTTTCGCCCATCCTTTGTTCATGAGCTTCCAACGAACTTTGAAGTTCATCTTTCGTCATCGTCTTGAGATCCTTCGATTCCTCAAGCGCCACCACAATATTATCGAATCTTGGTGTTAAAGAACGCAATACCTTCGACACAAAATTCTGTTCAGAAACGGCTTCACCACACGACTTCATTTGATTCCCCAAGTGTGTCACACGCTTTTCGGAATCGTTAATCGTTTCCTTGTCTTCCATTTGAAGTAACTCAAACTGCCGCTTATGAATTTGTAACCTCACCACCTTCGCCTTATCCACACCAGCATAAGCTTTCTCAAGGATACCCCAAGTTGTCTTCGCCGAGTCGCAATCGCCAACCTTTTCGAAGTTGTCACTATCGACGCAAGAATGAATCAAGAAGAGGGCCTTGTAGTCTTTCTTCTTATCTTCCTTGAATTTCACTTGTTGAGCTACTGTAGCCTTTTCACCAAGAGGAGTAATGCCATCGGTAATCATATCAAGAACATCTTGATATCCAAACAAAACTTTCATTTGTTTGTACCATTTGTCATAATTCTTCGAATCAAGAATTGGAAGGTTGGTAGGGATTTTGTCATTGGAAACGGACATGTTTGCAGCGGAAATTGGATTTGAATCAGGCTCTTGATGCCAAATGTTGGAACACAATCAAGAGTGGAGGGTGAATCAATGGTAAAAATCGATAATTAAAAACTGTGGAAGAGAGTATTTTCAGTTACAACAATATTGGAATCTACAACTTAGATTAACCAACAGAACTGAAAACAAAACTGAATTACTCAATTACAGAGAAAAACAGAAAAAATTGATTTATACAAAACTGCAGAAAACGGAGAACGTTAATCAGTATCCGTTTTTTGGTTTTCTGGTTTTTCTGTTTCTGCAGAACATTCTCCGTTTTCTGGTTTTCTGGTTTTTCTGTTTTTGCATAACATTCTCCGTTTTTCCAAAAACCAACTTTTCAAATAAGCTCTTTTACGAAACACTTCCTAAAACCACTAAACTGCATTTGAATTATATATCACTTCCAATAATTATATTACGAATACAACATTAATTACTTTTTTTTTCCACCAATATGTCATTAATTATTATATCTCAAATCATAAAAAAAAATTAATTGATTTTAATTAATAACGGTATTTGAGTAAATGCAACTTATTTTATCATTGAAATCAACAAAATAATCATTTTCTTATGCATCATGCATAACTCAAACTAGTCAACTAAAAATGAGGCGGATGAAGTAATACTTTTTAAGTCTTAATTGTAATTTTAATCGCGCTATTTTTAACAATTCATGAAATCGATCACCTATTTTAAAATCTAAAATTTTTGTCCATCATTTCGAATTTTTTAACTAAAAAATATCGATGTGACCTACTTTAAATAACATCGCATATGATATATGATGTAGAATAATTAACATTCATAAAATTACAATAGAATTTTCTAAAAAATTAATCTATCTAAGTGGTTCTATATGATAAAATCGTATGACACCATTTAAAATACGTCAAATAATTATTTTGTTAGGTAAAAAAATATGAAAGATACTAAAATTATCGACTTTTAAAATAGAAAGAAGAATTCCATAAATTAGTAAAATAAAACGACCAAAACTGCGATTAAATTTATTTGTAATTATTTATCATCTCATTCAATTCATTTCTCTCTTCCAATAAATAGTTAAAGTGATATTAACAAAACAATAATTAATATTGTATTTAATGTTGAAATCAACACATAAATAAGAACACATTTTTTTTACAAAAGTCGTAACTGAAAATAAATAGGAAATATTTGAGGTGTTAAAAAAATCAAATCAAATTGCAAAACTAAATTGTTTTTTAACTAAACTGATTTATAAAAATTAAAAATCAAACTATTTTTTCAAAAACAAGTTATTAACTGAATTAATTTTTAAAAACTAAAATTGAACCGAACTAATTTTTAGTTTTAAAAAAACTAGAATAAAATTTGTTTTTTAAGAAGTAATTAAAAGTAATTATATGAAATTTAACCTATAAAAAAAGTTAATATCAATTCAATTTAGAGTAATAAAATCAATTTATCTATTTATAAAATGGTTTGATTTATTTTTTAAACTAAAAATTAATTCAGTTCAATTTTTAAATTATTATAATTTAAAACCGAACTTCGTATGAATATATTAAATTCATCTCAATTTTTTTTAATGCACATGTTCAAAGTAATTTTTTTAAAAAGGTTTTTGAAAATACTAGTAACTAAAATCTAAAGGTTTATTTGTTGAAGTGAAAAGAGAAGATATCTTTGTCAAAAAAAGTGAAAGAAGTAAAAAGGAGGGAAATGATTTTTTGTGTTTAGTACTAATGGGTTTCCAGGAAAAAATTTAATAGAGGAATATAAGGAAATGTTTAATTTTACTTTATTTCACCGTTACAGTATTTAACAAAAAATATCAATTAAATATAAAGTTTAAATAAATATTTTTTTGAAGAAAAACCTTAAATACATATTCTCTTTCTTTCAAATTCTCATTTTTTAAAGTAAAATTAATTTAGAAACTTTTTAAATAAATAATTAATTTAGAAAAATTTAAATACATGTTTTACGCTACTATTTATATCTAGTTACAAAACTCTGGTTCTATTTTTAAGGCATCGCTATACATGTTTTTTGGGCCTTCCAAACCCTACTGGGCCTCTAAAAGCTAATCAACATAAATTTTCTTTTAAATAAATAACTTAAACTTTCTTTATGCCAAAAAAAATAGTAAAAAAAAAGTTTAAATAAATAAAATTTAACTAAATATTATTTAAATCAATATTAAAATTAAAAAAACTTTTAAATAATTTATCTTTAACTAAAATTTATTAATATTTTAAATTCAATCAATTCCTAACCCAAAAATCTAAAATAAACAACACAAATACATACACAAACTCAAGCAAATTATAAAGTGATACACTATGGATCAATTCTTCAAAATTCTAAAAACCATAGATTTGTCTTTTCAAATCCTTCACAATTAGATTAATGTCACAATCGTGAAAATAAAGAAGACCATAATATTCTATTTACACTAATATCACCCACAATTGTTAAAATTTGAAGTAATTTTTAAGCATTTGTAAACATTAAATCATCTATTGTGTCGGTTACCGAATCACTAACCCAGAAACACAGTTTACAATCTAGCTTCAAAACTTGATCCTTCTAAATGAGACCACGTCTACGAAACCCATCACACTCACGATAATCTGCCAAATCAATTTCAACAACCTTAACATCAAAAACAACCTTAAACTCCTTGTCTAGATTCCTTTTTCCCAATGAAATAACATTCTCAACAATAAGGGGTTCTATATATGCAGCCAAACCAGGACTTATGGGTAAATTTGCCAATTTTTGAGAGACACAAAGGGCACAAAAATGAGGATTATAATTTGAGAGAAAGAAAAAAGGAACCTTTAACTTGTACCTAAACTTTGGTGACATAATAAAACCCTTTTCTGTTGTTAAAGGTGGAACCCCTTTAAAGAGTTCAACATAGAGCTTATAGAATCCTTGAACATGAAGTTCGATAGTTACTCCTTTTTCTTCATTGTTTTGTGATGTTTCTGGAGTACCTATGCTCATTGTGTGGCTATAGTTTTTGCTTGGTATCTTAAGATTTGATTCAGAAAAGGGAAATGGACATAGGCTTGTGGGGTTGGATGAGGATGACATTTTTTTGGCGGATATTGAAAGGGAAAGAGGGAAAGACACTTTAAGAAACATCTAAGAATGTAGTGGAAGCATCTCAATTTTATCAATTGGTTAAATATACTCCACTATTTTTTTATAGATAAATGTTAATAATAATTACTTGCCTGGAGAGAAGGTTAATAGGAGAGATTATAACTCATTTTATATTTTAATTCAAGTAATAGGACAATTCATTGACTGACTAAATACACTCCACTATGAGTCCACTATGAATGTTACATTTATAAATAAATTTATTTATTTTAAAATAATAATTATTTTCTATTTTATATTTATAATAATGATAAACATTTTTTTTATTTTTATGTGTTTATATATTTTTAATAATGAGACTTGTAATTTTAAATATTTTGTATAAATTTGATTTTCTTTTTTTCATGTTTGATTTAAATATGAAAGGAATCAGAAAGAAATTCAGGTAAGAACTGCATTTGATAGGAATGATATGATATTTTATCTGTTATTTTATACTATGTAATTGTGAAATTTATGTTTTAGTGTGAAATATTTTAAATTAATTTTTTTTTTATATTTTTTAGTTTATATGTGATGTTGAGATTTTTGTAGTAAAATTTCAAAGTAATTTTATATGTGTTTGGTGAATCAAATGAGATTTGTCCGCGGTTTAAATTTCAAACAAATTAAGAATGCTATGAAAACTTCACTTAGGATATATGGTCGAAATATTTACGTAGAGGAAAAAATATTTATTTTGACCAATATTAGTAACTATCAACATGTGAAATATACATTGATATTAGATATATTAATGAAATTGGTATTAGAGGAAGTTTTGATGTGACATAAAGTAGCTTGATGTAGTTAGTGCATTTTAATGACAAAAGAGGTATAATGATTTAATGTTAGTTGGTTAGATATTTTGAGTGAATAAAATGTTTGAGTGGCTGAAATTAAATTAAATTATTTTAATGGCAAACTTAAAAACCAAGTTTGATTAGTGTGTGGCTAGAGTTCATTGCTTGAGAGAAAATTAGGGGTGGACAACTTATATGACCTGTCCGAAGTTTGGGTAAACTACATAAAATAGGACTGTTGTCTTTTGTATCTCTCATTTAAACTCCTACCTCTTAATTTATTATTTTTTGAGTGAAATATCTAAAATATCTTTAAAAAATTCAGTAAAAAAGTAATAAAAAGAAAAAAAAAAACAAAACATTCGTACCCCACAATTGAAAAATCCAGAAAAGTAAAGAATTGAAATTTCCGGTAGTTAAAAATACGTACCGGAAATTTCGTTTTTAAAATTTCCGGGAAGGTCACCGGAAATTTCAAAAATGAAATTTCCGGTATGTATTTTTGACTATCGAAAATTTCATCCATTTTGAAATTTCCGGTACACTTTTTATTTTTTATTTATTTTTTAAATTTTGTTAATTTTTTTATTGAATTTTGTTAGTGAGGACCAGAGGAGCAAAAACTTATAATTTATTTGTAGTTATAATATATTTTTAATTGTGTGTTATTTTTAATTAAACAGGATAGACGTGCCTTGAAAGTTGTTTCAAATGGCAAAAAGCAAGACAAATTCATTGATATTAGATATCAATTACCTGCTGAAATAGATCGTTGGATTAATATATCTGGATTACGTCCTCTGAGAAGATGTAGTCTGCATATG
The DNA here is from genome assembly GCA_037974835.1 of Cicer judaicum. Classification (NCBI taxonomy): domain Eukaryota; kingdom Viridiplantae; phylum Streptophyta; class Magnoliopsida; order Fabales; family Fabaceae; genus Cicer; species Cicer judaicum. The sequence continues at coordinate 1,652,880 of JBBPBS010000233.1, read as the reverse complement.
ATTGATGATAATATGATATCTGCTTTTGCTGAGAGATGGCACGCAGAGACTAGTTCATTTCACCTGCCATTCGGTGAAATGACTATTACTCTTGACGATGTTAGGGGTCTTTTGAGCATCCCATGTACTGGAGAGTTTTTTACACCTCCCGCAAATGTCAATGAAGATTTGGCAATTGCTACTGCTGTTTAGTTGTTGGGAGTTTCATATGATGAAGTTGTGACTGAGACTAGGACTAATAGAGGGGCCTCTTATAGTTTTGAGTGGTTGAAAGAGGTATTTTTTAAGAAACTTCATGAACGTAGATATGACTGTGCAGCTAGGGCATATCTACTTCATTTGGTAGGGTGTACCATTATGGCTGATAAAAGTTTTACACTTGTATCTGCCAAATATCTGTTTTTGTTTCAAGATCTTGATAGTTGTGGTAAATGGGCATGGGGACCGGCTGCACTTGTTATGTTATATGACTATCTTAGAGATAGTACATTGCCTACTACCAAACAGATTGGAGGTTATTTATCTTTATTTCAGGTACTATTATATTTATTATACTTATCATTATGTTTTTAATTATTTGATCACCTTAATAATTTTACTATATTTCAATTATTTACAGACTTAGATTTATGAACATTTTCCTGATATTTATAAACGGGATATGGATGAACATATTTCGTCGATGCCACGGATGTTTCGTTGGACTGCAAAACAAACATCAGGGAATGTTGCATATTATAGGGCAAAGTTGGATGCTTTGAGGGATACTGATATCATCTGGGCACCAAATTACGATGAGAATGCTGTGACACGATTTCAGTCTGTGTCATTATTTACATGATACATGCGTTGGTGTTTCACGATGGTTCCGTATTTACCAGAGAGGTGCATACGACAGTTTGGGTATACTCAACACATTCCTCCTACACCATCGATGCTTGTTGCACGTGATGTCGACGTTGAATGGAGTATGTACCGGAATTCTGTACGATCACTTCGAGCTAGATGCACCCAGCTGCATATCCACATGAGTGTGTTGAGGGATACATCCAGTGGTATTATAGAATATCTCATCCTCGGATGATCCCTTATGTTGTTGCATATGCTGGTCCTAGTTATGATGCTGATGCTGGTCCTGGTCCTGATGCTGGTCATATTCATGATGCTGGTCCTAGTCATGAAGCTGGTCCCGATACTAGGTGTACACGGTGTCACGCAGTTGGTGGTCTTATACAGCAGAGTTTAGATTTGTATATGGGTGATCCTGAAGATCAGATGCGTGTTTTATTAGAGAGAGCTTTACACATTTCCAGAGGAGGAGATTATCAGTAGTATTATAGTTGTATTATTCAGACTTATTTTATTATTCACGAGTTATTTGTTATTGAGACTTATTTTATTAGCGACTTATTCAAACTTATTTAGTTAGTTATTTATTATTCAGACTTAATTAATTAGCGACTTATTTAATATTTAGAGTTATTATTAGCGACTTATTTATTATTCAGAGTTATTATTAGCGACTTATTTATTATTCAGAGGTTATTATTAAATTAAAGCAACATACAAATTAAAGTGTCAATCATATCATTTAAAACAACTTACAACTCAAAAGTGTCAATCATATCATTTAAAACAACATGCAACTCAAAAGTGTCAATCATCTGCCAAAGACATATAATCTGAATTATTTTCTAAATCTAAAGAACCCCAATGTTGTAGACGTCCTGCATAAGCGATAGCCCATGATGTAGACTCATCGCTACGATGCTTCTTCCAATGCCATGCAAGTGGAGGTAACAGACATGCAAATTTCAATTTAACTTGAATCCAATGATTTTCGTTAACAAAACCAATGCTGATAACACGATCACGTGACATATCTCCATTATGTGCACCCCTCAATGGGAAAAAAGTTAAACAAAAAGTTTTTGCTAATGTAACAAGAACGAGATTATATTTTGTTGCTATCAACGTAACCCATATCAGGAATGGTATTCCACTTCTCGTGACCTTGGTTTTCCAACTCAGTTACAAGTAAAGACTTTGTCACTTCTTGCAAACGTTCCTTGAATAATGCAGCATATAAATCTGGTTTGGATTTAATCTCTGTATACAACTGTTGACGTATAATGCTCCAAGATTCTTCACCATGACCAAGTAAAGCAGCAATAGCACGATATCCACAGTTTCCATCTGCTTTAACATTAACTATGTGTTCAATATACGGATGAATTAAAGAAGGAAACTCGTGGAAATTTTTTTTAACCTGATGGGAGACTTGTTTGGATGTTTGATGGGAGACTTGTTTTGATGCTTGATGGGAGAATTGTTTGGATGCTTGCTGGGAGACTTGAGTATCAACATGCTCAAAGTATGATGGGTCACGATATACGGTATATCCCTTCGACTTATTGACTATTTTCTTAACACCACCTTTTGTTTTGATTTTATCCACTAGTGCACACATTGATGTTGTCTCCGGATATGCTATTTCACGCAACTTGCTCTTTAATGCCCTTCTTCCAACAATATTAAGTGTTTTCCATGTCTTCCAAATTATATTCATCTCCGATGTAATGTCCAACTCTGAATCATTTGTCAACTGTTCATTCTCTTGATCATTATTCAAGGTTAATTTCCTCCAATGTATATGAACAACATCTAATGGAATTGGAACACCTTCCATCTTGTATCGTGCTAACTCACACGCACAAGGTAATCCACGAGTCTTTCTAAGTATACAACAACACACATCTTTATCATTTCCGACATAACTGACTCTCTTGTATTCTTCAACAATATCACCTAAGGCTTTCCTGGATATAACCCAAGTCAATTTCTTAAAGAATGGATTGTTGTGTATATGCTCTTTGCGACCCTTACTTATCTCAAATGAACCTTTGATTTTAATAATTTGATACTTCAACATGTCATTCATACCATTCCATGCCTTACAAAAATCTCCTTTACTGTGTTCCAAAAATCTCTTCAATGACCAATGAGCAGACTCAACCCTAATATTTAAACAAAAAAATATTCGATTAATCATATATCATGTATAAAATAAAATACAAAAAGTGAAGTTTTAATGACATACCTATTAGTCGTAGTATTTCCTAGATGCAATACTCGATTGGTCCATGCTTCAACAAATCTTTCCTTATGAGGATTCAACCATGTGTCTCGGACGTAGTCAAAAAACATAATATTATCGACACATGCTTGCTCAAATATTTGCAAAAGTACCTCGTACTCATTCTCTTCAGAACAATAAACAATTTTACTCCACAACTCAAGAATGGGTTCTTGCATGTCTTTATTTAATATATACTGTTTGCATTTGGCTCTAACATTTTTGTTAATATAAAGTTGGCAAAGTAAATTTGTTGAAGATGGAAATACAAATTTAATTGCATTCATTAAAGCAAGTTCTCTATCAGTGACAATCACCTGAGGAAATGACGTGATTTAAACAAACAACTCTTTTAACTTCTCCAATGCCCATCAAAAGTTGTCTTGACGTTCAGAATCCATATAAACAAATGTAACATTAAATGTCAACCCAGTTGAAGTTACACCAACAATTTCAAACAACGGTAACCTATACTTGTTGGTTTTTTAGGTGCTATCCATGATCAATACAAGAGGGAACATGTTCAACAAAGTTATGGAATCTGGGTGCGTCCAAAATATATCCCTCACAATGTTGGAGTCCTCATGAGTCCTACTCCAACAAGTATATTTCTCAGCTTCAAGTAACTTCAACAAATGTTGCATATCAGTTCTAGGTCCCATCAAATTCTTCCTATATGTACTTCGTCGCTTGTAAATTTGATAGATACTAGTCACATTCTCCGTATCTCGATCTCTCAAATATGACAACATGTGTCTCGGTGCAACGTGATATTTTGTCAACTCGTCAACATGTTTCTTATCTTCTTCTATTAAGCGTCCCATAAACGCATTATTCTCAAAAGTAGCTACTAACTCATGGTTGAGAAGTCCACAAATTAAACTTATAATCCATCCTTTATCATTTTTCAGTGGTCTCGATCTAAGTTTAAACGGACATCCACACCTTTTAGTTGAAGTACTTGTGTCATTTTTATTTGACTTATATTGGCCACCTCTATCACAACCAAGAATTAATTTTGACTTTCTTCCTCTCTTTCCAGTCTCTACGTCTGATCGAGTAATGATAACTGCTACTCGATTTTGTCGACCTATGTCTCTTGCCCATGATATGACAGCTTCTCGTGACTCAAAAATTTGATCAGTTGTAAATGTTTCAGTTAAATCTATAAATACTGGTTGTGCGTTTTCCATCCCTATTTCAAAAAAAAAAATTAATAATAACAAACAAATTAAAAAAAATAAACTACCGGATTTTTGAAATTTCCGGATTGACTACCGGAAATTTCAAAAAACGAAATTTTCGGTGAACAAAAACAACTACCGGAAATTTGAAATTTTCGGTATACAAAATAAAACTACCGGAAATTTTAACTTTCAAATTTCCGGTAACTACCAGAAATTTCCTTTATAAATATCGCTTACCGGAAATTTCAACGAGGGGTCAGATTTTGAGGTAATTTTTTTTTACCACTAAGGTTAATGAATTTATGAGGGATGAAAATGGGTTT
>JBBPBS010000233.1:1614302-1647903 GCA_037974835.1 Cicer judaicum | reverse complement strand
GGGTGGGTACAAAAGGCAACAGTCATAAAGTAGAGTATTAATGGATGGGTTGGTCGATATATTAGGTATACAGGTCCTCACAAACATGGTGTCATATGTTAATTCGAGCGGTGCTGCCTACTACCACTCATTCCCTCACGAGTTCCATCCTTTTCACTCTTAAAAGAGAACCAAACTATTAAAAGAGAACTAAGCTTTCAGGTAGGTTCTCTTTCTCTTCTCTATGTGTCTCTTTTTTTCCTTCTTATTTCTCTCGTTTTCACATCTTTAAACTTACTCCTTGTTATTTTAGTGATTTTATTTTTATCCTATTTCTCTCTTCAAAAACTTGATGGAGTGAAGGAAGAGTTACAGTCATACATCAACACGATATTGTTAAGTCTCTTATGTTTATTAGTGGTTATTTTTAGGGTTAAGCGTCTTATTACGTAGGGCATATGGGTTTTGGTTTAAGTGTTACTGTTTTTATATGTTTTATGTTAAGATTTAGGGTTATTTTTATGTGTTTTTTGTTTTAAGATTTAGGGTTATTTTTAGGGTTACAGTGTGTTATTACTTAGGACATATGACATTTGGTTTGGTTTCTGAGTTTTTGTTTAAGATTTAGGGTTTTTAGGTTTTGGTTTTCTACTTCCACTATTAAAATGTTCTTGTTTTTGTTATGTATGTTTTTTTTAATATGTCTATGTAGATGAAATAATTTTTCTGAATAGAAATTACATAGATAATGATGATAATAATAAGTTGATATAGTTTTTAATCTTGAATCTTTCTAGTTTGGTCTTAAGATTTTTTTGTTTCCTGGATAAAGAGATACAATGGCCTTCACTTTTTTAATATTTTTTATTTCTTAGTAAATCTGAATTCTAATTTTAAATTTATTTTGTGTAGGTTGATGGTTCTGCAAATTGATGGTTGAAGTGAATCACATTTTTTTGAAGAATTTAATATCTTATTTGTAAATTTAAATTGATATGTTGTACAATTTAATGTTTAAATCTTTGTTGTTGTCGTATGGTGTCATAGTCATGTTTTATTTTACAAAGCTCACTGGCAAGGTTAAAATGGGACAAAATAAATCTGAAAGATAACTAATCATTTTTATAGTGAGATTAAATTAGAATAAGTTAAAATGATACTATTTTGAATAGCTTACAAATTCAAAGCTCAAAAGAAAAATGGATCAAAAATAGTCTAAATTAGAAGTAATCAATTTACAATTTATTTCGCTAAAGTTAACAATTTAAAACATAAAAATGCTTAAAACATAAAAATGCTTATTAATATTGTATAGATAGTGTTTCAGGACCCACAAAATGGCCCAATAGAACAACCCAAATTTACCGACCCAAAAATCCGCATAACTCGAGACCCGCACAAACCTAAGTTTAAATGGTCGGAAATGGGCCTTAGAGCACCACCGGCGGTTTTACTCGGATCTAGAATTTGGACCCGTACTCACCCGTACCCGCCCGTTTTCGAGCCCTACATGAGACAATGACTTTTCCATTTTCACACACCACTAAATTCTTGTAGTCCGAGTAGGCCAACACCTTTTTAGTTGGAGTGTAGCCTACATCGTGTGAGTCCATTAATGCATATTTATTTTAGTAATAATTTCATATATTTTTAATTTAAATACATATTTATGACATTGATTTTTAATTGAAAAATGACACTTTTTGTTTTTGTTTTTGTTGATTTTAAAGTTTTGAATCATAGATATTTGTTTTCTCAATTTTTTATTGTTGAACTTTTTGAAGTTGTTAGATTTCTTTGGAAAAACACAAAGTTTTGTTGTTTAAGTTAAAAAATATTGTCTTAAAAAAGTGGTAATGTTTTGGTCGTTAATGTTGTGGTTTAATATAATACTTTTACTTTTACAATAATTTTTTTTAAGTAAAAAATTTCTCAAAAATCCTTTAAAATAAACTTATGGACAACATTTTTGAAAATGATGAATTTCAAAATCAAACTTCTTTATTTCAAATATAAATAAAAATTGCATGAAGTTAAAAAATATAACTACAAGAGTTGCCAACACATATTATCTCCCAAGCTAATTATAACCTACTTATACAATGGTTATTTGGTACCATTGATCCACTAGCTACATCCAACTGTTCACATTTGACTAGTAGTTGAAGCCATGACATTGATACACCTTCACCATCAACTAGAACTCTTCATAAACAATCCTAATAATCTAGAGCATTCGGCCTAGTTCACATAAAGTAAAGGACCATCAATCAAAATTAATATTAAATACTTAGAAAATACACAACATAGATAATAACTAATAAATCATGCATATTTGTCATAGTATCTTACACAACTTATACATCAAACATCCTAATGCGATGCCTACATGTTAATGCATATGTTTTTAAAATATCACCTCCATCGCAAGCGCTTTTCCCAAAAGAAATTGTGAAGTTCACCTGACAACACATCACTAAATATTCCCTCAAGAATTTGAGAATGTCCACACGAGTATTCGCATTAGCAATGCATGTATGAATATATTTTACCAAAATACATGAATTATTTCACCATACCAATCGACTATGCACCATAATTAATTGTTATTTCAAAAGAACACCAATGTATTATTTAAGAATAATAACATAGATACCAAAGATTCAAATATCAAGAAGCAAAACACCATAATCAAACATCAAGAATCAAATGCCAATAATCCTAACACCAAAAGCAAGTATAATAACCTACACATGTTATACTAAAAATGGAAGGAGCCTTTACCTCAACTAGCACTCCTTTACCAAATAACAACTATTTTCCATGATTCACTTCTATAGAATGAGAAATACAAGAAAGAGAGGTTGAAATATCTTTTATTTTAAAAAAAACTTTTTTTTAACAAGATTAAAACAAAGTTATTAAAAAAGAAAATATAGTCGAAATACATAACAACCCGACCATTTGTAATCCTAATCTCATTCGTTTGTAACCTAACTCGATATTGGTTATTTTATTCAATGGTTTATAGGTGTATACTAGAATTGGAGAAGACTTAGCTGGTTGAAATTAAGTGTTGTAATTCGGTTTGAATTATTTGAGAAAATCCTTATGGATGAAGAGACTGGATGTCGCTATCAGTTTGATGGTGAACCAATATAAATCTCTGTGTGATTTATTTATTTCCTCTATTTATTCATTATAAGATTTTCAATTACCAAGTTTATCAAAGAAAATTATTAAAAACTCAAAAGCACAATTCAATCTCCCCATTTCTTGTGTTTTTTCAACCTTAAAAAATGGCATGAGATCCATTGGTTTGATCAGATATCCTTCGAGCATCACCACTAGGTCGAATGTAATTCTTGAAAGAGATCAATCTCATCTTGATAACAATGGATGTAATAGCCACTAGGGACCAACCCTTGACTCATAAACCATTTTCAATCAATATCCTTTCATATGAACATCTTGTAATAGCCACTAGGGATTGTTGAGTAATGTTGATGGGAAGCCTTAACACAATACATATACTTCTCTGTCTAGGAACATAGGAGACGTTTCCGAGTGGAAGGTTTAAGGATAAACTTGAAGCCATTGAAGCGAGAAAGATTCATAAATTTTCCAAGAAGTTTTGAGGTTAGAAAGAGAGAAATTACAGGAATACACGAGGAATGTGAATGGTTAATGGGTTTTATGAAAATATTTGACTTTATAAAAAACCATAACTAGCGCGTATGCGTGAACAACACTTGTCAGATTATCACAATTTACCAGATAAACTATTCATATTAAAATTAATTGAATTTAGATTGACTAGAGGCAAAAATAAATTAAATTTCGTCAAAGGCAAAACATATATACATTTAACCATTTACTCTATTTTACTAGAGGAAAATATATAGAGACTTCAACATCATTCTTTTATAAACAAAATATCTATATTTTTCTTTATAAAATTGAATATGTCATCAATAAGGAGTTTTGTGAAAATATCATCCCCAAATGATCATTGTTGACAAATTTTATGTCTAAAATACCCTTCTGGATAAAATCTCTTATAAAATCATGTTTAATAGGACTTTCTCTATAATGTGAAATATGATTTGACTAAACATATAGTTGAATTATTATCACATAAGATAAGAATGTTACACTCATTGATTTTGAAATCTTCTAATTGATACTTCATCTACAACAGTTGAGTGTTATACCCTGGTGTCGTGATATATTTTTCTTCTGTCGTTGATAGAGCAATAGTTCCTTGTATTTTGGTCAACTAGGAGATTAAATTCTCAACGAGGAATGTACAATTTCCACTAGTAATTGTGCTTTCTAGCTTGTCTCCAGCATAGTTGGCATCATAGAAACCTATTCACTTGTACTCAAAGGAAAAATTATAATATAGACTAAGATTAGTAGTACATTTCAAATATTTGAAGACCCTTTTAACAATTAATAAGTGACATTCCTTAGGATCAAGCTGAAATCTTGCATGCAAACACCACACAAAATATTAGGTATACATGCAATTAAATATAGGAGAGAACCACTAATTTCTTTGGATACATTTTGATCTACCTTTTTATCCAACTCATCCTTTTCAAGAGAATTAGTTGGATCCATAGGTGTAGACATAGGTTTACACAATTCAGGCTTTGATGAATTTGGATTCGAATAATCAATTTTAATTTCCCATCATGCTCATCTAAAATTAATTCTACTTTAACTTAGAAAACTCTTGGAAAAGCTTGACATTTGCAGAACCAAAAATGATATCATCAACATTGATTTGATCAATGATAAGGTAATTCTTTTTATGATTTTCTAAATAAAAAGTAGTATCAACTCGACCTCTTTCAAAATCATTCTTGAATAAGAAATTGATTAGTCTATCATACCAATCTATTGGAGCTTGTTTCAGACCATAAAAAGATTTATTTCATTTAAAAACACAGTCTGAAAATTTATTATCTTCAAATCCATGAGATTGTTTGACATGCAGTTCTTCATTTATGTAACCATTTAAGAAATCACTTTTCACATCATTTGATATCAAATAATTTTGTTAAAAACTGCAAATGAAAGTAAAATTCTAATAGCCTATAACCTTGCCACATGAACAAAAGTTTCAGTGTAATCAATATCTTCTTGTTGTTTGTTTCCTCGAGATACAAGTCTAGTCTTGTTTCTAACCACTTCACCTTTCTCATTCAAATTATTTCAGAAAACCCACTTGGTTCGAATTGACTTCTTTCTTTAGGCTTGGGGACAAGATCCCATACATCATTTCTTTTGAATGGATTCAACTATTCTTGCATAGCCATTATGCATCCATCATATGATAGAGTTTCATCTATAGTTGCAGGTTCAATTTCAGATAGTAGTCCAAATATATATGTTTCTTCAAATGCGGATCTAGTTTTCAGAGGATCGTTTGTACTTTCTATGATCAGATAATCTGGATAAGAATATTTGTATTTCCATCTTGGTTTGGATTCATGATGACCTTAATTTGTTTGAGATTTGTTATTGTTTGTTGCTGAGTTATCAGACATATCTTCTAATTTATTGGAGGTTGGTTTTGTTGGTTCCTCTAATATATGTAGATATGAAAAGTATACATATAGCTTTGACATTTTATGGTCAAGCTTTTTGTCATCAAACTTGACATAGATTGATTCCTCAACAATTTGTGTTTCTTTGTTGAATACTCTATAAGCTTTAGATATTTCAAATCATCCCAAAATGTGCTCTATTGAGATCATGAAACAAATTTTCCAAGATTCTCTTTAGTATTTAAAATATAGCATATACAACCAAATTGATGAAAGTATGAAATATTGGACTTTTTACCTTTTCATAGTTCATCATGGTGCATGCCATTTCTTTAAGAGATGTATTTTTTTTTACAACACCATTTTTTTGAGGTGTTTTACGATATGATTTTTTTGTTGTTGCAAAATTCCATTCTCTTCATAGAAGTTTTGAAAAAACTAATTTTCAAATTCACCCCCATGATCGCTACACATTGTTGCAATACAAAAACCTTTTCATTTTGCAGTTGTTTCCATAAGGTAGTGATAACTTTATGTGACTTATCCTTATTTCTGACATGGCTCACAAAGAACATCTAACTCGTAATTATTGTTTTGTAAGCTTCTGACTAAATCACGTCTTTTCAATTTTGAGATTAACCTCAAAATAAATTTTTTAATAGAGGGAAGAGATAAGTCCATTAACAAGTTTGGTCTTTTAACTTTGTTGCTAAGGATGTCTGCAAGATAGTTTATTTTATTCTTAAGTACCCAAATTTGGTTGGATCCGAGTTTGTTAGTTCTAAAATGTGTCTTGTCTCTTTATGTTTTTTTGCATAGAATAGATCCTTTATTGTGACATGTCTTTAAGCAATATATGCAAGCAATATCTACTAAGTTAACTTTATGATTTTCTCTAGTTCTTCAAAACCAATACCCATTCATTGTTTTCGCTTACACCATAAATCATAGATGCTTGTTTGCTTATATCTATGTCACTTGCAAGAAATTCTTGAAAGAATTTTTCGTACTTAACAAAATTATAGACTTTATCCTATGAAATTTTTAGAACATTTTCTTTAGATATAGATTTTCCCTTTTTAGGTTTTCAAAATCTTTTTCTAGAGAACTGTATTTATTTATTAAGATGTCATGACCATTTCAAAGAGATTTCAATTTTTAAGAAACTTTTTTTTATTCTTGTTGAGAAACTCATTTAACATATCTATAAATTCATTAAGAGATAGGTCAATTAATACCTCAAACTCGTTGTCAGAATTAGAGTTAGAATGTTTATCTTCCATTAGAGCCATGTTTGCATGTTTTTCATCTTCATTAGATGATTCATCAGATTCATAAGACATTTCTTCTTTCCTGTAAAGTCTTTTCTTGTATGATTTTTCACCTTTTCCTATGCTATTTTAGGATCGTTTGAAATCTCTTTTGGTAAAGTATTTCTTCCTGTTGTTCCACATGTGCTAGATTTTCCTTGAGATGAAATACAATTCTTCATAAAGTGAGTCTTCACTTTGATCATATGATTTGCTTTCCTCTTAGTCTTTAGTAGCATGTAGAGCCTTGGAGTTAACCTTTGTTCCTTGGTACTTGAGAGCTAAGGATTTGAACTTCTTCTTGGGCTCATCTTTATCGAGTTCAATCTCATGGAATCAAAGGGAATTCATCAACTATTAGAGAGGCAATTTGTTTAGATCTTTAGCCTATTGGATTATTGTCAATTTTGGTCTCGATTTGCTGAAGAACCTTCAATCTAGATACCATATTTTGGAATCTAGAAAATATTTTCTCAATGTCTTCGTCTTCGTCCATCTGGAAGAGTTCATACTTTCTAATAAGTAGATGTTCCTTAGCTTCATATACCTATTTATTTCCTTCTTAGTTGTGAACTGTAGGATTTAAGATACTATTTGTCGTTGCATTTTTCATACTCTTTGAAGGTGATAACATTCATCATGAAAGTTCTAATGTTATAATGCATTTTGTATTGTTTCTATTGATCAATGTCGAGATCATTTCTGGATATTTCAACGCCAACATCATCTTTTTAAGTTCCTAGCTATCTTCAACTATGTCCCAAAGTTCAGGATCATAAGAGATATCGACACTTATGAGCCTATCATTCCAGTACTTGAATCTTTCTCCATCAAACAAAGAAGGAATGTTAATGTTTCTACCTATAACTTCATCATAAGAGTTAGTCATAATAACACAGATCCTTACTCAAACATAGTTAATTGCTCAACTTTGAGATCGAGCTCTGATACCAATTGTAGAACGAGAAACACAAGAAAAAGGTTGAATTGTGTTTTATTTAAAACTGTTTATAAAAAGACTAAACTAAAATGATGAAAACATAGCAGATAAACAGAAAAACCGAATAAGTCAACCAATTTATCTTCGTTCACCATCAACATGATAACTACTTTAAGACAAACTACTTTTTCATGTTGCCACAAACTTTGTGTATTTTGAAATACCAGTGATAATTTTTTTTTGAGTTTACACGTGATATGATTGCTTTAAGAAACACATGTGATTCTTTTGATAACTTTGACTAATTTACTTTTATCTAGCAAGTGGCCCAATGTGGCTCCATATTTTTTTAATCCAATTATTGGGAGTTAGATGTATTTATTTACTAACAGACGAGGCTTGTAGTTAGAAAATATTTGTATGACAAGAATTAATGTACGTAGGGCCTAGTCTTTTTTTGAAGTTGGAATTTAATGGTGATGACTAGTTTTGTTTAGGCTTTATTGCAGCTTTGGTCCCCCTATTTTAGCTGAATCGCGAAAGTAGTCCTCCCATTTTGTTTCTCCCCAATTTTGGTCACCAAAACAGAATTTTTGTCCAAAATTTGATGAAAAAATATCAGGAATGGACGAGTTTGGAGTCGTTTGGGTGATTGTTTACCTTGACAAAGTAATTGAATTTCTCAACTCTCTAGTTTTCCATGTGAACAATGTTTTATTGAAAGGTAGGTGTGGATTAATGTATGCAAGGCCTAGTGTTTTTTTTGAAGTTGGAATATAATTGTTATGATAAGTTTTGATTTAAGACAAACTATTCTTTCGTGTTGCCACAAGCTTTGTGTATTTTGATGTGCAAGTGGTAATTTTTTTTAGTCTGCAAGTGGTGTTGGTGAACTATGAAATGCATGCAATTCTTTTGATGGGTTTTGACTAATTTACTTTTATCTAGCAAGTGGCCTAATATGGCTCCATATTTTTTTGTATCTAGTTATGCATAGTTAGATTTATTTACTTACTAGCACATGAGGTTTGCAATTGGAAAATCTAATTATGAGTTCAATTTTGGAATTTCCAACATTGGAAAGTCTGGTAGGACTATGCCACGAGCTTTGTATATTTTTTGTGCAAGTAGAAATAATTTTTGAGTCTACAAGTGGTGTTGGTGTTTTATGAAACACATGTGATTCTGTGGTTGGATTTTGACTAATTTCCTTTTATGTAGCAATTAACCTAATATGGCTCCATATTTTTTGTATCCAATTATGCAAAATTAGTTGTATTTATTTACTAACAAATGAGGCTAGTTGTTGTAATGTCTTTGTATGACTTTGATTGTGTAATGGATGAGTTTGGAGACTTTAGGGCGATTGTTTATCTTGACCAAGTAGTTTATTTCTAAAGTTTTTACTTTGTCAAGTGATCGATGCATTATTAAGAAGTAAGTGTGAATTAAAGTATGTAAGGCCTAGTATCTTTTTGAAGTTTGAATTTAGTGGTTATGATTAGTTTTGATTTAAGACAAACAACTCTGCCAAGTTTCCACGATATTTGTGTATTTTGATGTGCAAGTAGTAATTTTTCTTTGAATATGCAAATGGTGTTGTTGCTTTTTGGAATGCATGTGATTCTTTTGGTGACTTTTGACAAATTTACTCTTATGTATCAAGTATTCTAATGTTACCCCATATTTTTATATCCAATTATTGAGAGTTAGACGTATTTCCTAGCTATTTGATGGCTTCGGTTTTGGAATTGAGGAGTTTGGAGTCTTTTTGGTGATTGATTATCTTGATAAACTAGTTGAGTCTTTTGGGTGATTGATTTATTGAAAGGTAGGTGTGAATTAACATATGCACGCTAGTCTTTTTTAGAAGTTAGAATTTAATGGTTTTGATAAATTTTAATTTAAGACAAACAACTTTTTCCTGTTGCCATGAGCTTTGTGTATTTTGATGTGCAAGTGGTAATTTGTTTTTTGAGATTGCAAGTAATGTTGGTGCACTATGGAACACATGTAATTTGCTTATATGGTTCCATCGTTTTTAACCAGATATGAAGAGTTACAAGTATTTATTTACTAACTAATGAATTTTGCAGTTGGAAAATCTAAGTATGACTTTGGTTTTGCAATGGACGAGTTTGAAATCTCTTGAGTGATTGTTTATCTTGACCAGATAGATGAATTTCTAAACTCTCTAGTTGGTCATGTTATCGATGCTATATGACAAGGTAGATGTGAATTAATAGTTATGATAAGTTTGGAATTATAAAAAACTATTTTCCTTATTGCCACAAGCTATATGTATGTTGATGTGGAAGTCATAATTATTTTTATATCTACAAGTGGTGTTGGTACTTTACATACACATTTCACAATTTTACTTTTATGTAGCAAGTGGTCTAATGTAGCTGCATATTTTTTTGTCCAATTATTTGGAGTTACATGTATTTATTTTTTGTCCAATTTGACTTCGATTTTGGAATAGATGGATTTTGAGAGTTTAGGGCCATTGCTTATCATCACCAAGTAGTTGATTTCTTAACATTTTAGTTGGTCATTTCATCGATGCATTATTGAAAGGTAGGTGTGAACTAACGTATGTAGGGCCAAGTCTTTTTTTTTTTTTTTTTCATATTTGAATTTAATTGTTATGATAAATTTATATTAAAGACAAACTACTCTACCATCTTCCATGTTGCAATGAGATTTATGTATTTTGACGTGCAAGTGGTAATTAGATTTTAGTCTGCAACTGGTGTTGAGCTTTACGGAACACATGTGATTATGTTGACTAATTTACTTTGAGAAGCAATAGGTCTAATGCGGCTCCGCATTTTTTTAATTCAATTATTCGAAGTGAGATGTGTTTATTTGCTAGCTGATGGGGTTTATAGTTTGGAAATCTAAGTATGACTTTGGTTTTGGAATGGACGAGTTTGGAGTCTTTTGAGAGATTGTTTATCTTGACCAAGTTGTTGAATTTCTTAACTCTCTAATTGGTCACATTAGCAATTCTTTATTGAAAGGTAGGTGTGAATTAATGTATGTAGGACCAAATATTTCTTTTGAAATTGGTAATTAATCATTTTGACGAGTTTTGATTTAAAACATACTAATCTTTCATGCTACCACCAACTTTGTGTATTTTGAGGTGTAGGTGGTAATTTTTTTTGAGTCTGCAAGTGAGTTTGGTACTTAAAGGAACACATGTAATTCTTTTGATGACTTTTGACTAATTTCCTATAATGTAGCAAGTGATCAAATGTGGCTCCATAATTTTCTATCTAGTTATCGCGAGTTAGATGTATTTATTAACTAACGGAAGAGGTTTTTGGTTGAAAAATCTAACTATCACTTCTAACTATGTAGTTGTTCATTTGATTGATGCTTTATTGCAATGTAGGTGTGAATTAATCTATGCAAGGAATAGTATTGTTTTGAAGTTGAAATTTAATGGATGGGATGTGTTTTGATCGAAGACAAACTACTTTTTCATGTTGCCACAAGCTTTGTTTATTTTGAGGTGAAAGTGATAATTTTTTTTGAGTCTACAATTGGTGTTGGTGCTTTATAGAACACATATTATTCTTTTCATGACTTTTGACTAATTTACTTTTATGAAGCTAAAAGTCTAATGTGTCTCTGTATTTTTTTTATACAATTAGTTAGAGTTAGATGTAGTTATTTACTAACAAAAGACCTTTGTAGTTGAAAAATCTAAATATGACTTCGGTTTTTGAATGGACGAATTTGAAGTATTACGGGAGGTTGTTTTTCTTTACCAAGATGTTGAATTTCTCAACTCTCTAGTTGATCATGTGATCGATTCTTTATTGAAAAGTAGGTGAAGATTTATGTATGCAGAGCCTAGTCATTTTTTGAAATTGGAATATAATGGTTACTATGAGTTTTTATTTAAAATAAACTAATTTTTCATGTTGCCACCAACTTTGTGTATTTTGAGGTGCATGTGGTAAATTATTTTTAATCTGCTAGTGGTATTGGTACATAAGGGAACACATGTGATTATTTTGACAAATTTCTTGTAATTTAGCAAGTGGCCTAATGTATGTGGCTATAATTTTTTATCCAATTATTGAGAGTTTGATGTATTTATTTACTACCGGAAGAGATTTGCAGTTGGAAAATCTAAGTATAGGAGCAATTTTGAAATGGGTGAGTTTATAGTCTTTTAGGTGATAAGTTATCTTAACAAAGTACCTAACTTTCTCAACTATCTAGTTGCTCATTTGGTTGATGCTTTATTGAAAGGTAGGTGTGAATTAATGTATATGGAGCCTAGTGTTATTTTAAAGTTGAAATTTAAAGGATTTGATGAGTTTTGATTGAAGATAAACTACTATACCATGTTGCCACAAGCTTTGTGTATTTTGATTTGCAAGTGGAAATATTTTTTGAGTCTACAAGTGCAGTTGGTGTTCTACGGAACACATGTGATTCTTTTGATGAGTTTTGACTAATTTACTTTTATGTAGTTAGTGGCCTAATTTGGCTCCATATTTTTTTTTATCAAATTATGCGAAGTAAGATGTATTTAGTTACTAACCGATGAGGGTTTGTAGTTGAAAAATATAAGTATGACTTTGGTTTTGGAATTGATGAATTTGGAGTCTTTTGGGTGATTGTTTATCTTTACCAAGTATTTGAATTTCATAACTCTCTAGTTGGTCATGTCATCGATGCTTTATTGAAAGGTAGGTGTGAATTAATGTATGCAGGACTTGGTCTTTTTTTGAAGTTGGAATTTAATACTTATGATGAGTTTTGATTTAAGACAAACTATTTTTTCATGTTGCCACGAACTTTGTT
Organism: Cicer judaicum; assembly: GCA_037974835.1. Taxonomy (NCBI): domain Eukaryota; kingdom Viridiplantae; phylum Streptophyta; class Magnoliopsida; order Fabales; family Fabaceae; genus Cicer; species Cicer judaicum. The sequence continues at coordinate 1,635,286 of JBBPBS010000233.1, read as the reverse complement.
CATTTTGAGGTGCAAGTGATTTATTTTTTTGAGTCCGCAAGTGGTGTTGGTGCTTTAAGGAACACATGTGATTTTGTTGAAAACTTTTGACTAATTTACTTTTATGTAGTAAATGGCCTAATGTGACTCCATTTTTTTTTAACCAATTTTTCAAAGTTACATTTGTTTATCGTGACCAAGTAGTTGAATTTCTCAAATCTCTAGTTGGTCATGTGATTGATGCTTTATTGAACGGTATGTGTGAATTAATGTATGCAGAGCCTAGTCTTTTTTTGAAGTTAGTATTTAATGGTTACAATGAGTTTTGATTTAAGACAAAGTACTCTTTCATATTTCCACAAGATTTAGTGTCTTGTAAATTAATCTAAGAAAAATTGTTTGGATGTTTTCTATTGACCATGTGAATGTCTTGGTATTGTCGAAATCTCAAAAATAGTTTTCTATTGATTTTTTTTGAAAACAGGCAAGATATATTAACTGTTTATATTTTAACGGACTCCGAATGACACCAAAATTTAATTAGGAGTTTTATATATCGACTATAATACGAATTTGATCTCGTTATATTTTTCTAAGTAAAGGAACAAAATTTTCGTCGGATAAAAATCTATTCGCGAAATTTTAAGAAGTTTTAATTTGTAGATTTATCATAAAAAAACTTAGTTAACGAGAAATTATCTAAGAGTGAAATTCGACTCGCTTAAGAATGAATTTGGATGCTGAACGAGATGATGTGACTTAAAGTCACAAAATATCTAGATATTTTTTTAGGATATTAATATTTTATTGAGGGGTTAGTGAAAATATCTTGATATTTTTTTACTATGTAGTAAGATTTTCTAAGGACCAAAATGAATCACTTCACTATCCTTTTTTGTCTAGACTAGAATAACTTGTGTAAGAAGGATTAGATGGAAAGTGATAAGTTAGTATAACTAGAAGTGAATGATGTGACATGATTATGACTAAGTGTCTTAAATGATAATTATGAGATTTTATGATTAAATTTATGTAATTAACTTTTTGTGGTTATAAATTTTTGGAGATTAATTTGGAATTGAGATAGTAGATTCATTAAGGGAAGGAGAAAAAACATTCACGTCTCCCTATAAAAGTAATTTGTGGTCATCATTATCTTACTATCACTTTCTTTAATTTTTCAAACACATCTCCTCTCATTTCTCTCCAAACCCAAACCTTCATCTTCATTTGTGAGCAACTTAGAAGCCTCCAATCACAAAACCTCCCATTATAATGTTGTTTCACTATTTAAGAGGATTGCAACTAGTTAAGGATCAATAGTTGAGAGAGCCATTTCTCCCGTCTTTTCTCTCAAACCAATAGCATGCATATATAGGGGAAAAAGTGATTTTTTTTTTTTAATGTGTTTAAAAGAAATATGTTTAACTCTTTTCTTTCAAAAATCAAAAACCTTAAGTAAGGGAGTAAAACGAAAGTGCTTTCTTAATATTGAAATTAGAGGAGTTAGTAACTTGAACAACAAAAAAGTGAAATCAAATAAATTATCATAATGTGAAATTAAAATTTTTTTAAGAATTTATTAGATGAGTTATCACATTATGTTTGAGTAACTCATCTAAACTTATCATAATGTGAAATTTTAATTTTTTTATGTGTTTGAGTAACGTAATAAGTTGTTTTCAAATAAATGAGTTTGAATTGACAATAGAAATTTTATTAGAGTGATTTAAATTAGTAAACTTAAGAAGGCTTTTGCTTGATTAGGTTTTTTATTTTTTATTTTTTATAATTAAAATGACAATTAGATGTTAATATTTTTGGGACCAAAGTGACATATTTTTTTAAGAAAAACTCAACGTAGTGAAATGAGGATTTTAAAGTAACTGAGTGAATTAAATTTTATAACTCACTATGTTTATATAGTTAGCTCATTGAGACTCGAAAATGAATCGAGATTGTTGACATCGAATTAGTGATAGAGAGAACTCTAAATATTTTATGTTTGTTGTGTTAAAAGTTTTAAGGAAAAGAGATAGAAACAAAAAGGTCATGGCAAATTTTTTGGAATAAGTTTTGAAATAAAATGGTAAATGAATTGTTGTTGTTTGTTTTAATTCAAAAGTATTTGAGGGGTAGAAATTTTACGAACTTTAAAAAATTTAGAAAAAGTTTTCTTGAGGTTTTTAACTGTGGTATAAATTAAAATTTGGAGTTGTTTAAAGTTTGAAATAATATTAGTAATTGTCCTTGATTCTTTAAGGTGTTTTAAACTAGATTTGGGTTTGGATTTTTTTTTGAAAGACTTTAATGAGTAAAATGAGTTTTAGCCTAGTTGTATATATATAGAAAGAGAGTTCAAAATTTTATTTAAATGTTGGTTTTAAGTTGATTTTGTGATTAAGGTATTAAAAGTACTATCTTTGGGATTTTAGTGAAAACAAGGTTTCTATATTTATAGTTATAACAAAAAAGTTTTAGTATTTAATATTAAATTGTCAATTTTTATGAAGAGATTTAACTTTGATAAACAAAGTTTCAAACTTTATAACTTTGAGAGTAGCTCATATTTGAAAAAAAAAGGGTTCAAGCTTCATATATGAAAATAGTTTGAAGAACTAATATTCACTTTATGGACAAAATTTTAATCTTATGTTTTGAAATTGCAAAATTTAAGTTTTATAGTAATGTCAACTTTATTCTAAAATTTGAGTTTGAAGAAGTATTTAAGTTTTTTGAAACACAATGATTGATTATAATTATGAGTTTTTATATGTGGTTTTATTAGGAATGAAGATTTTAGTTGGAGACTTAAAAGAAAATTGTGAACTTGAGAAATATTGTGTTAAAGAGAAAATGTGATTTTTGTGTGGATGTTTTATATACAAATAGTTGATAAAGTTTTAGGTTTAAAAAATATCAAATTGGAAGAATCATTAATTTGAATAGTTAGAATATTGGAACTCTTAGTATTTGAGTTTTTATTATAAGATTTCTAGATACAAGCCTTCTATTAGTTTTACAAATATTAAAGTGTTGCTATTTGTGAAGTTGATCAATGATTTAATTGAAATTTCAAATCGTATGAGTATGTTTGTCTTTGATTGATTTTGTTAAGAAAATATTTTGTCATAAGTGTTAAAGACAAATGTTTGAGTCGAACTTCAATAAGTTTGAAGAATAATTTCAAGATTTTCAAAGTGCGACATAAGTGTTTGGAAATATTCTTTCGTCAAAGTACCTAAACGAAAGTGTGACATAAGTGTTTTGTAGGGAACCTAAGAGAAAGCCAAACCCTAGTTGATCTGGATAGTGGCCGAATATACGGTTCATTTGACGATTGCTTTAGAAACTTGTATTGATTAAGTCAATTGATTGGTTTAAGGTACAAGAAAATTGAGAGGTGTCATTGGAATCGTCGAATATGTTATGTTGGTATAGCGTAAGTTACTTGTGTAATAAACTTACTTCGAGGTAAGGACACTTTCTAACGATATTATATATACTTGAATGTAGAGTGTATTTGTATACATGTTCTTTGTGCTAGTGATGAATAAATGTGCACATGATTGTTTATGTATTTGATGTCATTATATATTCATAATTGATAACATAAGTGTTATGAATTTTGTTGATGATAAACTATCATGAGTATACTATATGGAAAAAATGTTGTAAAATCATTAGTGTTTAATGATTATTAAATGTAGAGAAGTTTAATAGTTGCATTTACGCAATAAATGATGTGAAAGAGTTAGAGTATGCTCATGCATGTCATAGTTAGTGGTGACCGTGATGGGCCACGAAGTTGTTCTAGGTGAGAGATTGCACCTTATTAATTTGTGTTAGTATGTGAGAGACTACACCTCGGTAAATATTATTGGCATGTGAAGGTTGTACATTTATGATTTACGCCCCTTAATGAGGGTTTTGAAATTCTGAAATCATGTGCACTGGCATATAAACATTCCAATAGAGTGCTTTACCACACAAATCATGTTTATTATATGATGATATATTTATATGCATTTTGTTTATCACTTGATACCATGCCATGTTATTCCTTCGTGCTTTGTATTTTCATATATATGTTATTTTTAGATCGTGACCCTTTACTATTGTTGTGGACCAGACTTACAACCCATTTTTGAGTCGTGTGAGAATCACAACAACGTAAAAGATGTGACAAAGCGATGATTTGGATTGGCGATCAGAATCAATGAGGCTTGATGCCACCTGTGCTCCTTAGTACCCAATCATTTTTAGTTAGAGTTCAAGATCAACTTATGGTTTATTTTAAGGGTTTTATTTATTTTCTCTTCCTTATTGCAATGTTTTTTTCGTAATGGAAATTATGTATCTAAAACAATTGTGACTTTTTTTTTGTTAATGTGAATTGTTCGGTTGTAAGTAAGTCAGTTGTGTCAAAATTATTTTATATAATGCAACAATGATTCTAATCGTTATTTTTGAAAAAAAAATTACAATTAAATATTTTACTCTGATTTAAATTAAAGGATGATTTTGAATATTTTATCCAGAAATGTTTAGTTTTTTTTAAAATAAATAAATTAGACTCACGTTAAAAATTGAGGTGTTACAGTTGTATTATGCTTATTGCAGTGTGTTGTTTCTTGTGCTTTGCAAGTAACGATTGCATGTCCTTTTATAGAGATCTTTAGGATTTTAGGGCAAATGGCCTGATTGCAAGAAATCAGTATGTATCATGCACTTTCATATCAAATCTTCTAAGATTAATTTACCATTAAAAACTTGTCAAAATGAATCCTTGTAATTGATTTTGCATATCATGGTATGAAGACAAAAGGAGCAAATGATACGATGAACATAACATGTCTCATAGTCAGTCAGACAAATAATTGATTTAGGGTGTATATTAGAGGATGTACAAAAACTTTGTCTTCTTCGAAGCATTTACTATCATTAGAGCATTGTCTTCCATTAAAGTGTTGACTTTCATCAGAGCATATATTATTGATTAGAGTCAGATGACCAAATGCTTGATGCGATTATCAGAGTCAAACAATCACTTACTTGTCAAGTTTATCAGAGACAAACAATATATGTTTGTTGTAGTCATTAGATGTAGACGACTCAACATTGCTTGTATTTTCTAGAATTGTCAAAGGCACATTCACTAAGCAGAGTCTTAGTGTTCCTTCATCTTATTCCAATCACCAAAGGATACAATTAGGATCATACAAAATTCACTTAATCTGAGAACTACACACTTAGTCAGAACATTAGTGCTTTAAATTGTTCCCACATAATGATTTTGTTATCATCAAAATAAGTAAGAATCGTAGTTCTTCAAACCAACTTGGTTCCAACAATCTCCCCCTTTTTGATGATGACAAACATCTATTTTAGTGAACAATTTTTTAATTTTAATAAAAAATATCGTAAAGTACTAACAAGGCTCGCCCGTAAAATATATAATTTAGTTGATGAGTGTTAGTAAATATATATATATATATATATATATATATATATATAAAAGAAGTGATAGTTTCATAGAAAAAGTTCTCAAAAATATTTTCTCCCTATTTTTTCTTTGGACAAAAAGAAAAAAGAATTACAAAAAAATGAAATAAAATAAAATCTAAGAAACTAAAGATTGAGATTGGTCGACCTAGCCAAAATTAAACTAAGAGTGGTTTGAATGTTTTTTTGATATTTAGTTGTTTGTTTCTTAAATGCCTGAATTTTTGCTTCTAGACAATTAAAGTCTTCTATCTTGACAAACTAGGAGGGGTCAAACATAGCGCCAGAGGGAGTGATAAAGTGACTTCCAGAGGTAGAGTCTGTGAGACATAAGGCAATAGTAGTGGGAGCATCGAGAAATGGTATCTCAATCTATGGGATGAACATATAAAGGTATTAATGGAATATCAAATTGATTGAATTCTTTCTCATTGATTTCTTCGCACTAGAAAGAAGATTAAATTTGTGTGGGCCCACACAAAACCTCTTTTTCTCTCTCTCTCTCTCTCTCTCTCCTTCCCTCCCTCACTCTCTGCTATTTATCTAATCAACTAAGTAGAGTCACTTGTCCTCTTCTCCCCTATTTCTTTCTCATCAATATTTCTTTTATAGCGTACGCACCAATAACAATTGAGGAAAAAAGATGGGTGATGTCTCTCAATACAAATAAAATACTAGATAAGTTTTTAGGTGACGAGTGATATTTAAATCGCAATAATTTTGAAGATAATCTAAAAAGAAATAGTATAGTTATTAACAACATTAATACAACTAGCTAATCAACCGATTTTTTTAAACATTTTTTGCAGATATTGATTGAAGTGGTCTTAAATATAAACAACGAAGTAATATATATATATTACAAATTATACTTTGAAAAAATTATACTTTTAATCATCTAAAGTGACAAATTAACTTAAGGAGTGAAGTGAGTGATATCAAGTATCAACTATTAAATTAAAAATTACAAAGAGATGAATTTGTTAAAATAATAATTCTTGATTTTTTTATATTTTATTTCACATGTTTTTCAGTTTAGAGAATTCAAAAATATATATGTGAGTATGTTTTTGGTGAGGACTAACAAAATATATAACATACCACATAATATAAAATGAAATGAAAGAAAAAAAAAACAAAAGAACTTTTCCTAGCAGTCGTTATAAAAAAAACACCTATTGAAGTTGTCTAAAAATTTAGTTAATCGATTCTTTTTGTTTTTTTCATAAAAGGGATGATTCAAGACCATTATTTTTTATTTGGAATTGCTTCTCTAATTCATGTCGTTGTTTTTATTTAAATAAATTATTTCTACATATTTTTACCTTTCTTGTATGTTTGATCTATAATTTCGTCCGACAACGATGTTGTCTTGTTAACTATCTTAATATGATATTTTGTTTTTGTTTTTTTTTTATATTTTTAAAATAAAAAATAGATTTCACTATTATATTATGTATTATTTCTTTTACTTTTCTTAATAGTGTTTTATTTTAAGGTACCAAATTAAAATTCTTTCATAAACAATTGTAATAAGTCATTACTTCAAATGTGGGATATGGATTCACTGACTTTATAGCGTGAACTACATCATGCCTTTCACTAATTTTGGTTCATTAGATATATCAAACCATTGTTATGAAGCCACATGACAACTTTGGTTATTTTGAAAAGAAAGAAAAAAAAAAGAAACACATTCACCTGACAAAAAAGAGAAACATATTCGACATTGTTCCTTCGTCGACCACTGTTTTCCGGCATCATATCCACATCATCAATTGTCATTGTAGTTGTTGATTGTGGTTATCGTTATACCTTCGTGGACCATCGTCATCGACAAGAAAATAAATCATCTAATTCCACCATGTCCATCACAACAACAATTAGTGTTTTTTCCTTTGATAAACTAAAGCATCAAAATAATTTTCAAAAGAAAGATTCTTACGGAAAAAGAAAAGAACCAATATTTCCCGTTGATTGTGTTGCAAAAAAGAAAAGAAAAAAAAAAGTAATAGACCACTATCATGTTGGCTAATATTTCCTCAACAAGAAAAACTATTATTTTTAAAATAGAAAAACAATTATATATATTGTCAAAACCGTGATTCTGGAAACTGGGGACAGACCCCAGATTGCTGGAGAATTGCAGAATGTTCATTCTTCTTATCGGTTAAATTGGAAGAATTATCTCAAATGGTCTTAACTCATTAAGACCATCTTGAAAGGAAAAGGAAAGGTCAGTCACCTGACTAATAATGCACCTAAGGAAACAGATCCCAAGTTCAAATCATGGGACGAAGAAGACTCCATGATCATGGCATGGCTATGGAATTCAATGGTCCCAGAAATCAGTGATACCTGCATGTTCCTTAAATCAGCAAAGGAAATTTGGGAGGCAGTAGAACAAACTTATTCTAAGGCCAATGATGCTGCTCAAATTTATGATGTAAAGGTAAAAACCATGGCTGCCAAACAGGGAAACATATCAGTTACATAATATGCCAATCAACTCAAGTCTCTATGGATGGAATTGGACCACTATCGAGTTATAAAAGCAATGTGTTCAGAAGACTCATCAATCCTTAAGGAGTATATTGAACAAGATAGAGTCTATGATTTTTTTTGTAGGCCTGAATCCTGAATATGACCTGGTCCGAATCCAAATTCGGGGAAAAGAGAAAGTCCCCAGGCTTAATGAAGTGGTAGCCATTATTTGGAGTGAAGAAAGCAGGAGAGGACTGATGCTGGAGACCTCAACCACTAAAAGCTCCGCAATGATAGCTGAAAGAGGAAAAATCATGGTTGCTAACTAGAGGAAAAGTGGGGTTCCAAATATGGAGAAAAAGCACACGGAGGTCTGGTGTACCCACTGTAACAAGCTGCGCCACACAAGAGAGAAGTGCTAGAAATTACATGGAAAACCCCCAAGCCGAGAATAGGGGCCGAAAGGAGGTCCTCCTAAAAAAGGAGGGCAAGGGCAAACACACATTGCTAATGGACAAAGTGAAGAATTTGTCCAGCTGAATCATGAAGAGATAGAATGGGTAAGATCCTTCCTTACTAAATTGGAGAAGCCCACAGGTACATGCTCCTTAACATATTCTGGTAAGTTTCAACTTTCTTTTGGGCTTAATGTTTCAGATACACCATTTACACATTACTGGATATTAGACTCTGGAGCCACTTACCATATGACCCCTCTACCCAAATACTTCTCCACATATTCCCCATGTCCTAGCAACAAGAAAATTTCCACAACAGATGGAACCCTTATAACTGCAGCAGGACAAGGAGAGGTCCAAATAAGCCCATTCATAACATTAAATATGTCCTTCATGTCCCTAAAATATCCACCAATCTGATTTCTATACAAAAACTCACAAAAGATCTCTCATGTAATGTGGTTTTTCATAGAAAATCTTGTATACTGCAGGACAAGAACTCGAGGAGGACGATTGGACATGCTAGAGAATGGAATGGCCTATACTACATGGATAATCCTAATCTGCCTACCAAGACCCGCTCTCTCATATCTGAATCTACCATGACCAATAAAGAGAAAGCTCAACTATACTATTGTCAGCTAGGACACCCTTCATTTCGAGTTGTAAAAGTGCTTTTCACTTCCTTGTTTAAAAATTTAAATGTGGAGAGTCTCCATTGTGAGGCGTGTGAGCTTGCTAAACACAAGCGTGTACCCTTTCCCATTAGCAATAAAATGAGTTTTGTCCCTTTCTTTCTTGTTCACACTGATGTATGGGGTCCTGCTTATGTTCCTAATATCTCTGGTGCTAAATGGTTTTTAACCTTCATAGATGATTGTACCCGAGTGACTTGGGTTTTTCTATTGAAACAAAAATCTGAAGTTAGCTCCTTGTTTTTTCAGTTTGTCTCAATGGTTAAAAACCAATTTGGGGTCGGTATCAAAAGAATTAGGTATGATAATGCCAAGGACTACTTTAACCTTGTACTAAACTCTTTTTTCCAAAAGGAAGGGATAATCCATGAGTCTTCATGTGTGAACACACCCCAACAGAATGGGATTGCAGAAAGAAAAAATGGGCACCTATTAAATCAAACTAGAGCTCTACTTTTTCAAAACCATGTTCCTAAGAGATTTTTCGGGGAAGCTCTTCTTACTGCCACCTACCTAATCAATAGGTTACCTACAAAAATCTTAGACTCAAAAAGTCCCATGGAAGTCCTATCCTCATTCTATCCACACTTGGATCCTACAAATAAACTCCAACCTAGAATATTTGGGTGTGTATCCTTTGTGCATGTTCATAGTAATGAAAGGGGAAAATTGGACCCTAGGGCTGTCAAATGTGTATTCTTAGGGTACTCTACCACACAAAAGGGATACAAATGTTTTCACCCCCTATCAAAAAGATTCTATGTGTCAAGAGATGTCACCTTCAACGAACAAGAGAGCTACTTCAAACAGCCTCATCTTCAGGGGGAGAATGTAAGAGAGGAAGATGAGACTCTCATGCTTCCAAATATGACATTTGGACCTGAAATTGGGACAAATGGCATTGATGTCCCTGAAATTGAGAGAAGAACAGAACCTGCACCTGAACCAACAACAGGACATGCACCTGAATCAACAGCAGGACCTACACCTACACCTACACCTGCACCTGAACCAACAGCAAGACCTGCACCTGAACCTGCACCTGAACTAACAAAAAGGCATGCACCTGAACCTGCACCTAATGGTGGAAAATATGGGGAAAATATGGTATATTCAAGGAGAGAAAAGGCCATTCTAGAATTTGGCAATGTCCAAGAATCCAACCCATCATCACTGCATGAGGTAACACCTTCGAATCCTATAAACTCCAATGATTCTAATGAGTTTGTTTCTAAAAATTTAGAAGCATAGTTGGACCAAAATCTAGACATATCCATTGCCCTTAGAAAGAGAACTAGAACATGCACCCAACAACCACTTTACCCACTATCAAATTTCTTATCCTTTGAAAAATTCTCACCTACTCATAAAACCTTTCTCACAAACCTCAACTCCACACACACACCTTCCTCTGTATCTGAAGCATTATCTGACAGGAAATGGAAACAAGCCATGGATGTGGAAATGGAGGCGTTAAACAAGAATAGGACGTGGAAACTTGTCACCCTACCAACTGGAAAAAAACTAGTAGGATGCAAGTGGGTATATACATTTAAATACAAGGCTGATGGGACCATTGAACGTTACAAGGCAAGATTAGTGGCCAAAGGCTTCACTCAAACCTATGGAGTTGATTACTTGCAGACATTTTCCCTGGTTGCTAAGATGAACACGGTCAAAGTAATATTGTTGTTAGCAGCAAATCATGATTGGGACCTGCAGCAGTTTGATGTGAAGAATGCATTTTTACATGGAGACCTTGAAGAAGAAATATACATGGAGTTGCCCTCTGGTTACAATGGACAGGTTGCTGTTGGAACTATTTGCAAGCTAAGAAAGGCTCTATATGGGCTGAAATAATCCCCAAGAGCATGGTTTGGAAGATTCACCAAAGTTATGACAGGTCTAGGCTACAAACAAAGCCAAGGGGATCACACATTATTTATCAAACATTCAGTTTCATGGGGAGTAACAATTTTATTGGTGTATGTAGATGATATTATAGTTAGTGGGGATGACAAAAAGGAGTAGCAAGTGCTAAGTAAATGCCTTGCCACGGAATTCGAGATCAAGACATTAGGGAGACTTAAATGTTTTCTGGGAATTGAAGTTGCCCATTCCAAGAAAGGAATCTTCATATCTCAACAAAAATATATTACTGACTTGCTTAAAGAAATAGGGAAGACAACCTGCAGACCAACAAGTACTCCAGTTGACCCAAATATAAAGTTGGGAAGTGCGGAGGAGGATATTGCCGTGGACAAGGAAATGTATCAAAGACTTGTGGGCAGGCTTATTTACTTATCTCATACTAGACCAGACAGTGCTTTTGCTATAAGTCTAGTCAGCCAGTTTATGCACCAGCCAAAGGAAGCACATTTACATGCTGCTCTTAGAATTGTCTAGTATTTGAAAGGGACCCCAGGAAGAGGGATTTTGTTCAAACGAAACAAGAGTGTAAGTCTTGAAGCATATATGGATACGGACTACGCAGGGTCAGTGGTAGATAGGAGATCAACTACTGGATATTGCACCTTCCTTGGTGGAAATCTAGTGACATGGAAGAGCAAAAAACAAAGTGTAGTAGCTAGATCGAGTGCTGAAGCAGAATTTCGAGCAATGGCCCATAGAATATGTGAACTTCTATGGCTGAAGATTATATTGGAAGACTTGAAGATAAGGTGGGATGAACCTATGAGGTTATATTGTGACAATAAATCTGCAATTAGTATAGCCCACAACCCGGTGCAGCATGATAGAACTAAACATATAGAGGTTGACAAACACTTTATCAAGGAAAAACTAGACAGTGGCATGATTTGCACACCATATATATCCACTCAATCAACTTGCAGACATACTCACCAAGGGGCTGAACTGCATGAGCTTTGAAGGAATTATATCCAAGCTGGGAATGAAAAACACCTATTCACCAGCTTGAGGGGGAGTGTCAAAACCATGATTCTCCTTATGTATTTTAGGAAGTTTTATATTTGTTGTATTTCTGTAACAGTTGTATCTTGCTATTATTAGGTTTATGTATTTAGGATCAATCCCATAATCACAGGGATCCGTTTTTCTTAGAATTAGCTGTCCATATTTTCTAAAATAAGCTGCAGGCTCATGTATATATATAGGTCTAGTGACCTCATAATAATATAAGAAAGAATATTATTCCTTCTAAATTTAAGATATATGTATGGCGAAGCTGCAACGCCATAATATTCAAACTGCATCATTATTCCAGCGTTGATTGTGTTGAACGATTACATTGCAGCCTCGCCATACAATCAACAGGAAATATTGGTTCTCCTCTTTTACAACAAGAATCCCTCTTTTGAAAATTATTTTGATGTTTTAGTTCATGAAAGAAAATGCACCAATTGTTGGTGTGACAAACATGATGAAATCAGATGATTTTGTTTATTCTGGATGACGATGGTCCACGGAGGTATAACGACAACGACAGTCAACAACTACAACGACAATTGACAATGTAGATATGATGTTAGAAAACAGTGGGCGGCGAGGGAACATGTCGTAAAATTGTCACGTGGCTTCATATCAATGGTTTGATATATTTAATAAACCAAAATTAGTGAAAGACATGGTGTAGTTCACGCACAAGAGTCAATTAATCCAAATCCTTACTTTAATTTAAAAAATATTGTTTTATTTTATTATTAATGAAATTATTATTTTTCTTAAAAAAAAAAAGCTTAATTGCACTTTTGGTCCCCCTATTATAGGTGAAAATTGAAAGTAGTCCCCCCATTTTGTTTGTCCCTAGTTTTAGTCCTCCAAACAGAATTTGAGGCCAAATCATTATGAGTTGTCATTTTTTTAACGACGTGTCAATAAAAAGGTGACGTGGCATACACTTACGTGAAATAAACTCATTATTATATTATTTCTGATTAAAAAATATAATTTACATTTTTAAAAATCATTTTTATAATTGTGACAATATTTTTAAAAATACAATTAAATTGTTAAAATTAAATTAAAAGAAAAAACACCTAAAATCATTCACTCATGAACAAATCAAAATCAAAATCCTAAAATCATTCTAAACCCTAAGATGTACAATGAGAATACCTAAAATCATTCACTCATGAACAAATAAAATGATGTTTCTGCAGTTTTAGATTTTGACTGTTGAAACTTGATACTAAAACTAAAGAGAAGAGAAGATCGAAAACAAAAAAAGAAAAGATGGAGGATACTTCTAAAACCATTGCACACCAAATTGGAGATCTCCAAAACGATGCGCTTGTGTAAACCATTGTTTAAAGTAAAGAAAGTGGTACCCCTTTCATAAGCCACTGTCAACCACTGTAATAAGAGCTAAAGGACTATGAACCTTAAGAATGCACGAACAATGGATCGAGTAAATAGGAATCGGGGAGGAATCGAACCTCTTGACCGGCTAGCCCGCTCTCCAACCGATCTGCCTCCATCCTCCACTTCGTCCTTCGTTCTCCCTTAGAATCAATAGGAATACTATCTATCTTTTCACCGCTCCGTGGGTAGTCTATGCATAGTCCACTAGAAGTGATTAAGGGTCTGCCCATATCGGATTCCACATAGTCAAAAGCGACATCGTCGGTTCTGACCCTCTCGAATCATCCCTCCAATCCGTAATCCCTCTCTCTCTCTCTCTCTCTCTCAATTTCATGTTCTCACCCTCTCTCTCTCTCTACGTTTACCTGACCCTCTCGAATCATCCCTCCAATCCGTAATCCCTCTCTCTCTCTCTCTCTCTCAATTTCATGTTCTCACCCTCTCTCTCTCTCTACGTTTACCTTTAATTCTCGGTTATGCAAAGTGAACTTGTATGGAGCTACTTTTCCACTCAAGGAGGAACTTGACAGGCAAATTCTTTCTCGGTACGTGCAACTATTTGGAATTTTAATCAGAGAGAGACATAAAATGATTTTAGGGTTTAGGGTTCAGAATGATTTTAGGGTTTTGATTTTGATTTGTTCATGAGTGAATGATTTTAGGTGTTTTTTCTTTTAATTTAATTTTAACAATTTAATTGTATTTTTAAAAATATTGTCACAAAAATTGATTTTTAAAAATATAAATTATATTTTTTAATCAGAAATAATATAATAATGAGTTTATTCCAGGTAACCTTTTTTATTGACATGCATATGAGGAGACTACTTTTAATTTTCACCTATAATAGGAGGAGGAAAAGTGTAATTAAGAAGAAAAAAAAAAATTAGAAAAAATAACATTTCAATATATGACAAGTTTGTTATACTTGGTACCCTCACACACCAACCCCCTCTCATTCTTGTTTCGCAACGCACAAAAAACAATTCTTCAATCACTCATTTCTTAATCAACTTCACAACTATCACAAGCAACAAAAATCAAACTCACCTTCAGATCCAACACTTATATGGAAGGATTGGTGAGTTATGGGATCAACCCAATTCGTGTAACTGCCATTACAAAACACGGATCTCGTTTCCTTTTTGCATCACACCCGAATCTGAGAAAGGATGCGTTTGGATTTCGAATTGGGATGCTGAACAAGAGGAAGCAGTTTTCGCCTTTGACAATGGCTTCTGCTGCTTCTGTTGGAAACTCTCAAGTTGGTCATTTCGAGAATACGCTTCCTTCCAAAGGTTTACATAAATCTTTTACATTTGTATCTTATATCTGTAGTAACTTGTAGTCTCTTATTGAAATTTTATTCGTCTTTAGCAATATATTGTCGTCCAGGGTTTTAAATAGCAGTTACTGTTGCGGTCGCGGACAAATGCGGTCTCAATGTTGAAAGTGTTGCGGTTTAAGCAACATCAAAGATTGATATGTTGAAGCCAAGGTTTTAAATTGCGGTTGCAGTGACCATTGCTGTTACGCTGCAAACCTTTTCGTTGCAGAAAAATGCTGACAAATGCGGCCAATACAGTCTCAATTACGACTAGAATGCTGTGGCAGCGACTTCAAAATCTGCAATATTGTGGTCGCAATTTAAAACCATGGTTGCGTCCCATAGCACCATTGTGGACTTCTATTTAGAGTCCTGTGTCAATATGTTTCACTCATACATTTGGTTATATTTTATTTATGAGACTTGGTGTTGGGCGGTAAAACAAACAATGCTAAAATAAGTTTAGAAGAGATGAGAATGTTGTTTTAGATGTGTGGAAAGACTAGACGAGAGAGGATCATGAATTCCAACATTAGTGAGTTGAGGTCACTCCAATCGTAGAAAAGTTTATATAAACTCGGCTTAGATAGTCTATTGTAAGGAGAGTAGATTAGATGCAGGGTAGTCAAATCGCTAGAGGTAGAAGGAGACCTAGAAAAACTATAAGAGAAAGTATTAAGAAAGACCGAGATATAATGAGCTGGATAGAGATATGTTGTATGATAGAATGTTGTGGCGTCGTTTGATCCATGTAGTCCACTCTTCTTAGTGGCATAAGACTTGGTTGTTGTTGTATCAAATTTCATGAAGGGAGTGTTTCGATGAGTGTGGCAAGATAGAGAAATATGATTGGATCGCTGTGTAACTTACACTGTTTATGGATAGTTATTAAATATTTAAAAATAGTGTTTTTAATATTCTCTGATACTGAAAACACTGTTACGTGAATAAAATGAAAACGTTGTCATATTTTTAGGGTTTAGTGATATCTTTTAGCATTTTATATAATTTATGTGTTACTGTCAGTAAATTTGCAATGTTATTGGCTTCCATGTTTTGTTGGAATAATGATTTTGTGTTTTGCTTTAATGATGGCTAGAAATTCTGGATCTATGGAAGAATGGTGATGCAGTGTGCTTTGATGTGGATAGTACTGTGTGTTTGGATGAAGGAATTGACGAACTTGCTGAATTCTGTGGGGCTGGAAAGGCTGTTGCAGAATGGACTGCTAGGTTTGATTGTTTAAATGGAAATTATTTGTTTAGAAAAGTGTTTATGTTTTTGAATTTCTGTGGTATTTTATTTATTTATTTATTTATTTATTTATTATATTTGATTTAAGTGTTGAATTTTCACAGAGCAATGGGTGGTTCTGTTCCGTTTGAGGAAGCCTTGGCTGCTAGATTGTCTTTGTTCAATCCTTCTTTGTCTCAACTTCAGAATTTTCTTCACCAAAGGCCACCAAAGTATGACTGAGACTAGCTGAATTTGTTGAGTGGTCTTCAATTTTTATTGTCTTGAGCAGATTTGACATTTTGATAATAAGCAGTATGACTTCATTATGTAGGATTGTTTTTGCTTTCGGTTTGACCCGCGTAATTGTAAAAATGGATTAGGCAGTTCCTACTCCCCCAATTGTACTTGCCTTAGACTTTTAATTTGGCAGAACTCAGAACTAGAAGGTTTTATTTTGAACATTTGTATGATATAATGCTATGTGTAAAAGAAGGGAAACTTAGTACTATAAAGCTCTTGCCATTGCAGAAAAGGGCTGGATCTTGTTCATCTATTGTAGGTAGTCTTACCATGGCATTGGTTCCGTGTCAAAGCTATGTCTTTCAAGTAACACCGTGTCAACTGAAACTGTTTCCTTAAGTCTTCCCTTTCTGTAGCTGGAAACAATTTGACTGAATTCATCGTGAATTTACCAATACTGAAGAGTGGTTGTTGGATGAGTCTAAGTGAGGCTATAGTTAAAACATTGCCAATTCGTTATGGCATGAGTACTTGAAAGTTTATTTATTTGTGTGTATGTTTTTGTGCATTGTCTGTTTTTACTTGGAAGAGAAGTGAGGTCAAATGTGTACATAGGTCTACCAATAACTATCGAACTGAGTTTTCCATACCTGTCTGAGGTACCCATCCATGTCTTATGCAGATGAATCCGGATAAAGTGCAGGGTTAGAGTGATAGAATCCAAAGAGTTTCATCATCTTCCTGATCTATCCAAATGTAGTCACAGCCCTTATGGTCTCAACTAGATTTGATATATGTTTCCCCCTTCCAAATGCTTATTTGTCACTTAAGAGTTAAGACTAGTTTTAAGATATATTTGCTCTGGAGTACTAAGTAGAAATGCTGCTTGGTGTCCAGATTTAAAACTAATAATCCTTCATATTCAAGTTATATCTTATTTTATTAAAAAATGACAATTTTACTGTAGAAAAAATTCAAACTATACTTGGTAAGTTGTTAATAGTATGGAGAATAATACCCTGCACTTCTAATGACATTAGTTTTACTGACTCATATGTTGTTAAGACCAGCTGAAACTTTGAAGGGGTGTCTTGACTAAACAGTTGCTTTGCTACTGCGTAAGTGGTCATAGGTTTGAGTTCTGGAGTCAGGCCCTTGTAAATGAAATGTAAGGCTGCCTACTTGTACTATAGACTCGTAGCAAAGTTGATCTTACCTTAGATTCTTCTGTAATAGGAACTTTATGGAACCAGATTGTTAGGAACACAAGAACTGGATTCCAAAGAAAGAGCACTATTATTAAGAACTATGAGATAAATCTCTCCTCCAAAGGTTTCCTCTTCACAATAGAGACTATACTCTATTCAATAATTGATTAGAATATTCAAAGATATCCTATTCTTACCCCATAACCCTATAGTCCTAACTATCTTCTTAAGTCTATAACAACTCTTAACTACTTTAACAACTCTAATGTCTATTATTCTATATCCTAACACATATGAAACCCAGATACTTTAAAAATGGAGAAGTGTCTGTGTCCGACACATATCCGATACGCGTCCTATACTTCCCTAGATTTCATGTATCTCTGTATCTGTATTTGTTTTGTACTATGTATTTGGGCTTCTTAGAGGTTACTTTACTGTAAGAGCAGCCCAAACTTTAATCAGACAAAAGGTTGATATCTGTATCACCAAAGCTAAACCGTCTACTTTCTTTTCTCTGTTTTCTCATTATTGTTTCATCAATTCTATCCTGAACTGGTCAGTTCAGACATATTTGGAACAATGTTTATGATTTTTCTTCTTAATATGCAGGCTTTCCCCTGGCATCCAAGAGTTAATCCAGAAACTAAAGGCTAATCACAAACATGTTTATCTGATCTCAGGGGGCTTTCGGCAAATGATCAATGTATGGAGAATAGTTGTAATGAATACTTTTTTTCTGATTTATTTCAGACTAAGAAGAAGATATCAGTAGTTATTTATATATAGTGAATTTGGATTGATTTCTTTAAATTCATGGAGTACTAGCTAAAAATATTTGAAAACCAGTACATGCAGTCCTTGCATAAATAGAATCTGTCACCATAACATGTAAGAATTTTAGGCAAAGCTTTTGACATTAGATAAGTATGCTGGTTCTATTTCATACAGGATTATGGATTAGATACTTCATTTTGTTTCTAACTATAGCACACTTGTTATGAAGCCTGTTGCATCAATACTTGGGATTCCGCAAGAGAACATTTTTGCCAATCAACTACTTTTCGGAAGCTCCGGACAGTTTCTGGGATTTGATGAAAATGAGCCTACTTCAAGGAGTGGAGGAAAAGCCACTGCAGTCCAACAAATCAAGAAGGTTAGTAATGCACTTGTTTAGTTTTTTAAACTAATTATTACGTTGCTTGTAAAGCTGATCATAAATATTTTCAGGATTATGGATACAAGGCATTAACTATGATCGGAGATGGTGCAACTGATTTTGAGGTAAGAAAAATATCAGATATCTCATTGTAATTTTATGAAATATCTCATTTTCAATCACGAGTTTTGAAAATTAGACTCTGGGTTTATTGAAGCATTTGTCCATGGTTGAAATCCCTTCAGGGACAGTTGTAAAATGACCATTAATTTCTCCCTTTTCCTATTTTTTTAAAACATCTACTGCTACCAATTACAAATATTATATAAAGAAAATTGCACCCACCTCCCCCGAGGTATGCTTAAATGATTTACACATCCCTTTTAATTTCTAAACAAATACCGATCACCTTAATTTGATTGTAATTTAGGAGTTGATAGAAACCCATACCAAACATAGAGATTTAGAGGAAATAAACTTTTATTGATGATTGAATAGGATTACACAATGGGTTCCCAAAAAATTCGAGAGTCTCAGGTCTCTCTCGTCCAGAGCTTGGTCTCTCCCAACCAATATCCAATTCCCAAATAATTGCCCTTCTGACTTTTCTATTAGTTTTCCTATTTATACAATAAATGCTTATGAACATAACTGCTGCCTAATAATATAATATCTGCAACATAATAATAATAATAATAATAATAATAATAATAATAATAATAATAATAATAAGGCTAAATTACATTTGTGGTCCTTTAATTTAATTTCAGATAACGTTTTAGTCCTTTATCTTTTTTTTTTCCGAGTTGGTTATTTATTTTAATTTTAAGTGACAATTTGATATTTTATGTTTTAAAATTTCAACAATGTTGTCCTCTTTTTTACAAAAATTCAAAAAAATCATCAAATTTTTCAAACAAAACCCATGAAATTCATTATCATCTTAAATAAAATACATATTTAATCAAATTCATATCTTAAATGTTGAAATAAACTCATATTTTCATTCTTTATTTGATGTTGTTGGAGATGAAAATATGATTGTATTTGAATATTTGAGTTATGGATTTGATAAAATTTGCATTATATTGAAGATGATTATTAATTTTATGAGTTTTGGTTGAAAATTTTGATGATTTTTTTGAATTTTTGTATAAAAAAGGATAGCATTGTTGAAAATTTAAAACATAAAATATCAAATTGTCACTTAAAATTAAAATAAAGGACCAATTCGGGAAAAAAAAAAGACAAAGGACTAAAACGTTACCTAAAATTAAGTTAAGGGACCACAAATGTAATTTAGCCTAATAATAATAATAATAATAATAATAATAACAAAACTAATAAGAGTTCTGACGGAGAGGTCAATGTCTTTTACAAAATAGAGATGTATTTGTTATTTTGACTTGGTGTTAAGAAACATGGCATCCATGGAAATGAGAGAGAAATGTTTAAAAGCTTATTGTATTGATGATAGTAAAAATGAAATACAAATGCAGATAATAGTACAAATGAGTCAACCTTGTGACTTATATACTAACTGAGCTAATAGGCTAACTAACAAGTAATCCTAAGTAACTATATTCTCAGCATTAGGATAAGTAATTGCAATTTTTTCTATTGTATATGATAAGCTGTTCTCATATTTGTGCATTGTACCCAAAGGTGTATTCCAGTGATATGAGTTTGAGACACTGAAGGAGTATTGAGAAAGATGTCTAGGGTTTGATCCCTGCGGCTAGCAAATTCCCTCTTTTTCTAACAAATTAACCACTAACATTTTCCTATACAAAAATATGAATGAACTTTATTTTTTATTGATGTTTTAGTCAAATTAGTTGTGTCATTGTTAGGTTTTCTTGAATAATATATTCATATGTGATTGTGTGCTTTTCTCTGCACATTTAGGCTCGAAGACCAGGTGGTGCCGACTTGTTCATTTGCTATGCTGGTGTTCAACTTCGAGAAGCCATTGCTGCAAAAGCCGATTGGCTAGTTTTCAATTTTAAAGATCTCATAAACTTGTTGGGGTAGCTTTTTTCCTTTTTTTTTTTTTCGAGCTGGCATGATAGGTTTCCTGTTTTTTTTGTAAGTTACCCTTCTATAATATCAAGAGAATCATAGAAGTGTAAGAAAACAAACATGGGAAATAAACATTTGTTTTGTCCATTTTTTCTTTACTAAACTAGTAAAGCTTGGGGAAAAATTGGCAGGAAATAAAAATGTGAAATTCTGCCATGTGTCATTTTAGAAGAACTTAGATAGATGTCATAAATTTTTTCATTTAGTAGATCAGATTTATTCTTCCGTTGTTTCTCTTTCCCTTTTTTTTCTTTTTTTTTTTTTTTT
>JBBPBS010000233.1:1584536-1614218 GCA_037974835.1 Cicer judaicum | reverse complement strand
TTTTTATCTTTGGGTTTTATTTGCGCAGATGCCCTTGCGCCGCATTTGTATGTTTCAATGCACTTCAATAATACATAACTGAAGTTTATGTTGCAGGAAATTACCGTATGGTATTTTATTTGCAGTTTGTTATTAATTTTGGTGAGCTATCATGTGTGACTAGAAAGAGTTCTAAAATATTCTATTAGGTCACTTTGGAAATGCTTCAGCTATACAGCTAGGCCAATTATTTTGAACGAAAACAACTCACATTTCAATCTAAACATATCTTCTTTTCTATGAAAACACTCTAATATTTCTACATTTATTCTCATCATGCACTAGAACTCATTCATTCATTGAGTTCTCTGCACTTTAGATTGAGTTTTAACGGAATAATCTTTAGAATCCAGTTACATACTGCCTTTTGTTTGTTTGTAAAGGTAGTATGATAGTCTTCTGTCTTATTAACTATTAAGGGTTAGGAATGTTTTTATGTCTGGGAAATGTAACTGATATTTATCTCTTTTATGGGAATAAAATTTGTAGTAGAGACATGTTACTTCAATGTTATGCATCAAAGACATGCTTAGAGTCTTGATATAATTGTTTAATTGGATCAAATGTGATGCGTTCTAATTCCAATGCGTTCTAAATATTTATGTTTATGAAGTTGGCTCTTTGAGTGTCGAAAAGGAATCGAGACCATTGACACCGAGTTAGCGGTGGAGAGAACTTTGATATATTAATGTTGTCGTAGTGATTAAAGAAAAATGATTTTTCTTAGTTTATGCATTTTCAAGAAGTGGTTATGATTGATGACTAAGAATTTATACACATGATTAACAAATTTTTGAACTTGTGATTAAAGGAAAATTAGTGAATTGTGGTTTCAAAGATTTAGAACTTTGAATTTAGAAAAAGTATTCATTGATATTTGTTTTGTGTGAGTATGTTGTTATGAGCTAAATACTTTGATTGAACTTTTAGTCTTTAAAAAAAATATAGTAGATCAAACTTGTAGTTATTTGAGAAAAAAAAAAAAGAGTTATGACAAATTTGAGAAAAATCTGTGGTTGTGAAATTTTTTTAGAAAAATAATTTAAAACGTTCTGAAAAATTGTTAGTGAATTCACTGAAAAATTAAAGGATGTCAATTTCTAAAAATATGTTTTATATGTTGAAAGTATGTTGTGGTTAATTGTACTATTAGTCCTTACTCATTGTAAACTCTTTTAGTAAGGGGTTTAGGAATAAGAAAGGATTTGTAAGGTAGTTAAAGTTTAAGGGATTAATTTGACTAAGTCAAACACTATTTGATTAAAGGTGTCGGCACAAACGAGATTCTTTGTTGTATTTGATTGTGGTAGGGATAACTGTTGAAAAAACTATAACTAAGGTAAGGTCTCATTCCAAATTTTTAATTTGCGCATAGGGACCTTGTATGTGTGATTTATGTATGATTGATATGTGAATATGTAATGATTAAAATTGATGTGATGATGCATTCTTGAGTGATAATACATGTTGCTACATTTATGAATTTTATTGAGGATAATATGTCTTGAGTATGCTATGTGAAAAGTATGAAAAATTATTAGTGTGTAATGAGTATTAAAAGGGGAGTCTTTTAATAGCTACATTTATATAATAATTATTATGAAAAAGTCAGAGTATGCTCATGAATTTCATAATTAGTGGTGATCGTGATGGACCACAATGTTATTGGTGACTGTGATGAGCCACAATATTAGTGGTGACCGTGATGGGTTACGGGATGATTCTATGAGTTGATTGATCCATCTTATCCTTATGAGGATTTATTTGTCATGTAAGTTCGTGATAGACTACACTCTAGTAAATCATTCTGATCTGTGATAGGTGACACCTTAGTAATTAGTATTGGTCTGTGAGATGCGGTACATTTATGATTTACGCCCCTCGAGGAAGGTTTAGAAATTTCAAAATCATGTGCATTGGCATATAAGCATTGCATTAGGGTGTTTGGCACGCAAGTCATGTTTGGTATAATATGATAATTGTTGGACATAAGTCCCCCTGATTATGGTTTTGACATAATTAACAAACATACAATGATGATGCATCATTTGATAAAATTAACAGTTTGAATCAAGTTACATTTCAAGAAAATCAAGTAAACACTATACACTTGGACACAAGCTTGGAACACAAGGAATCAAGCAAAAAGTGAAGAATGAGCTGAAGAAAGATGAAATTCTGCGTAGTGTCATTAGTGGTCATAGTAGTTACTAAGTAGACTCATCCATGAGATTTCATGCTTAAGTATTTGCCAAGTTTTAAAATGAAATCTTAAAATTAACCAATTAACAAATCGATTAGCAAGTCAATTGCTCAATCCATTGTACAATCGATTACCTGACTAAGAATCAGTGTTTTCACTAAGTACATCGATTGGGAAATCGATTACTTAAAGGTTTTAAGTGAAACCTGAACTTTGGAATTAAACCAATCGATTGGACAATTGATTAGCACGTCAATTGGAAAATCGATTTTGTTACTTACAGAAGCCAAGCAAATTCCTTGCAAATCGATTGGCAAATCGATTCAGAAAATGTTCTTCATCAGACTTGGCCTCTGTAACCAACCAATCGATTGAACAATCGATTGGGACATCAATTGAGAAATCGAATTGTTAAGTCACAGAGACAACCATATATTGACACAAATCGATTGGCAAATTGATTGTGCAAAAGTTTTTATCAATCTGAGCCTCTGTGATAGATCAAATCGATTCATACATCAATTGAAATTTGTTTCTTGACTTACAAGATATATACCAATCGATTAGGTAATCGATTGAGAAAAAGAAATGCTTAATCATATATCAGAAACAAGTCCATAATCGATTGGCACATTGATTGTGAACCAAATGGCTGAGCCACTGTAACAAGCCAAATCGGTTGACAAATCAATTGATGAAAAATAGCTGAATCACTGAGACTAGTACAATCGGTTGACGAATCGATTGAAGCAAAAATGTTTGAGTCATTGTGATCAGCTTAATCGATTGGCAAATCGATTAGATTAATGTTTTATGTTACATCAGCCAATTGCCAAATCGATTATGAGTACATATAAGTCGACTGCGTAATCGATTGTTTTGATCTCATTGTTTGAACAAAACACCTATAATCGATTACTCAATTGATTCTGATATGAACATGTTTCTGTTTCTGATTTAAGCATTAAAAGAATCGATTGCCAAATCGATTCGTTCATATGTTTTCAAGAACCAAGAAAAACAAGAAACACGATAATCGATTGGGAAATTGATTGGGCTGTTTTAAACCTTTATAAAATCGATTGGGAAATCGATTTGACTGTGTTTTTCTGAAACATATATAAGCTGACTCAAATATGTTTTTCAAATAACTTTCATAACTTTCATAATTTTCACACAACTTGAATAGAACTTTGATACAACTTTGAAATATCCTTTGAATATTTTTCACACATACTTTCACAATACTTTGAGAAAAATAATCCTCTTGGCAAAATCCTTTTAGTGTGAATATCATTGTGTGATTGAGTCGCATTTTCTTGAAAGATCTTTTGATCTTCTTTTGTTCATTTCCGTAAACAACATTGTAACGAAACTTATGTAAAAATCCAGTATTGAAACTGGTAGCTATCTTATGTGGTGAGGGTGTTTACCAAGGAGAAGCTTCACCGTTATCTTGGGAGAGTTAGGCGATTAACTTGAGGGATTCGGTGGCTGCGAAATAGAAGCGAGAAGAGTTTGATAGATAGGCTTGTGTTAGCTGGACAATCTGTAAAATACACTCTAGACGATTCTATTGGAAAAAGGCTGAAATCGGTTCGATTTCGGGACTGGACGTAGGCTGTCATACTGACAGCTGAACCAATATAAATCTTGGTGCAATCTCTCTTAACCCTTTCTCTTTATTTCATTTTTGCATGAAAGACTTATCTTGAATGTATGTGTTAGCAAAATTCTATCTTGATTGATATTATTGAATGAGCATTGTATGTCTACACTTATATGTTTTTACATGCAATCTTTGATCCATAATAAATCCTATTAATTGACTATCTTGTTATTGGTAGAATTAATCACGCTTGAATTGAATTAATATTGATTACGTTGGTTTCGATATTAATTTCAGTACTTAGGAAAAAATTGAATTGCTGTTCTTGTAACCTTGCTTAAATTTCCTAAGATTAGAAGTCATAAATACCAACAATAATTGTATATACATACTCTGTTATTGTTTGTTATCATGTCAAATTGCTAAGAGTTATTACTTGTCTTTATGACGTAAGTATTAAATGTTATTTGTTAATTTCGGTTGGTGACTCTTTACATTATTGTGGAAATTGGGCTTTGCCCTTAGATGATATCCGAGTTCATTCCACCGACTATTACCTTGATGACGGAAACATTGTTAAACTTCCCTTATCGACATTCGCCTACTGCTTGGGTATACGACCTCATATCAAGCAGGGCTACTTATACGAGGAGGGTAGTGAGGACAAGTAGGAGAGTTGGGGCAGTATATCTCATGGAGCTTACTCACGAGAGGAGCGACTATCCAGTACCTTAAGCATTGGTGCTCGGGATGAATGAAGAATGGGAAGATACAGAGGATGACTCAGTTAGAGTTGAGGCAGATGCCATCGTAGGGGCTGGGGATACAATGGTTACGTCGAGGACTAATGGGAAGGATAAGGGGCCGATGCCAATGGGAAGAGATATTGCAGAACCGTTTAGGCGGGTCGAGCCAGAGTTTCCACTTACGGTGAATGATCCCCTACCAACTGTCACTAAAGTAGTGGAGTGTTTTGAGATTCCAGCGCCGCCGAAGCCACCTATCGTGAGTGGATCTGACTTCTTTGGAGACTGATCCTTCTATGGATGATGATGAGGAGGAGGTTACTTCGAGGAGAGATATTGCATCAGAAGGAACACTCGAAGTATGTGGAGGTCACCCTTGTTATTGTAGTTGCTATTGGATGATCAAACTAGTTTTTGTTGTATAGGAACTTAGTGTCTTTCTTTTGGTTATTGTACTTATTTTGTGTTGGGTTGAATATATCTATAACATATTGATAGTTGACTTTTGTTTGGTGGGTCCATGTTCCACTTTTTGACGTGACCATGGGAGATAACATTCTTGGAGTAGTATTTTTGTGCAAGTGTCTGCCGAGAATACCCCATAAGTATGAGTGATGTCAGATAGGTTTTCTAGCCCCGGTGTATTTCCTATTTGTATATTGTAGACTATTGGCCCAAAAACTATTTTAACTTATTTGTATATATGATATAAGTATTTATGACTTTTATCGTTTGTGTTACGACATAATATTTTATTAATTTATTTTAAAAAAAATGCACCTGCACTCTTAAAAATCAGGACGTTAGTGTAATTCTCCATAATCCGTTATAGAAACATAAATAAATAGTGTATCTATATAATGGTGTATAAATTATAAATAAATATTTAATAAAGTTAAAATAATTGATTTTTTTTTACTTGTGTACTATTAAACGAAGTATATCTAAAAACCATTAAGAATTAAAAAATTGTAATTATTTTATTTATTTGATAAAGTTTTTTTAATACAAATAGAATGTACTAAAGACTGCAAAAGAAATAAGTAGATTGATATTAAAAAATAAAAATAATTATTTTATATTTTGTAATTAAATAAAAAAAAATGAAAATGTTGCGATGAGTTAATGATTAAATTGAAAGAAAAAAAATAGAAATTAAATAAAACTAAATTTCATTGGAGACATGGATATTTTCAAAACTTCCCAATACTTTCCTTTAAATTACTCTTTGATGTCTTGTCATAGTTGTTGGTTATGATGGTATTTTTGTTGTTGTTGTTAGGTTTGTGTGTTTATATTGTAGCAAGAGATTGAATTTATAGTGAAAATTCTTCTAAAAAGTTTTATGTATTTTTTGTTTAAGTATAAAAAATGTGTTTTAGGTATGTGGTCAGAGATTTTCAATTATAATTATCAATTAAAAAACAATGATGAAAGTATTATTGATGTTTGAAGAATTGAAACCACTCATTTCATTGAAGTCAATTAAATACATACATTGTTTTAAATTAAAAATACTAATGACGAAAAGTTAATATAGATAGAGAGAAACAAAAATATAATTTGAATCTGGCATCTGCATGTGTCATATACAATTTCGCAAGTGTCATCACTTGTTTTTAAGAAAATAGGCGTAGATCATATTGGGAGTTAATTTGGTTATCACTATCAATTGGATTGCACTAGTCATAAAAACTGAAAGGACAAGTCATATATATGTATATATATAAATGAAATGCTTGACATTATTTGTGGTCATAGCAATCTTAATGTCACAAATTCGATTACATATGCATCTCTTGTCCTAGATAGACTACTTATTGAAGATGCCATTGTTGAATGGCAATTAAAGATTTTCAGTTTCTGAACTTAAAAACAGGATTGAAATTTTAATAGATATTTATTATTTTATATGGTAGAAGAGATATAAATTATTGGGTGCATGTGTTATTGTTTAAAAAGGTTATTTTGTTAGTACAAGTAGTTTATTATGATTTAAGCTTGTTTCTTTGTTGATACAAAGAAAGAAATGATAAGTTTTAAATAGGTTTTTGAATTCTTTAATAATTTTTTTTTAATTTCTTTGATATAACAATAATATTAATTATAATATTGTTAAAAAATATAATAGACATAAATGTTAATTTTGACCTAATAAATGTTTACAATAGTCAAAAGTCAATATTGAATGAGTTTTATCATGAAAATTTGTTGAGTTTAAAAAGTTTGATTTAAATAAAAATTAATAATTAAAACAAAAATTTATATAGAAAATCTTTAATGAAGATAGATGATTTATATAATATTTAAAAAAATTGTATTAATTATCGAGAACACATATATGCAGTGGCGGAGCTTGACTAAAAAAATATGGGGTGGTCGACATTAAATTTTTCTTTCACTCTCACAAATTTTCCTCTTGAAAAAAGAATCAATTCTTTTACTTTTCTTCATTCTCAAAAACTTCTCTAAATCAACCAATTTAGAAAACATAAAACATCTTTTCAATGAAAATTAAATGGAAACAAAAATCAAACATATGCAATAAAAAAACTCAAACGCTTTATATAGACAAACAATTAAACACCTTACATGCAACAAAAAAACTCTAAACAAAAATCAGCAATAACATCTAATTTGAAACAAACAAAAACTCCGAACAAACAAAACTCCAAAACAATCAATTCTTTTACTCTTCTTTAGTCTCGTAAATTATCTAAATCAACCAATTTAGGAAACATAAAATCAAAACACCTTATTTGCAACAACAAAACTCAAATACTTTATATACACATAAAATCAAACACCTTATATGCAACACAAAAACTCTAAACAAAAATGAGCACTAACATTTAATTGAAACTCCAAATCAAAAATCTAAACTTCATATCAAAGCTCCAAACTCACAACTAACAAAACTCTAAATCAAAACTCCAAACATCAATTCTGATTATAAACAAAAATACGAAATTAAAATTTGAACCTTTTGAGTTTTAACGATAGACGAACGGCCAAGGCGGAGTTGATCAGAGGCGGTAAGCAGAGGAGAGACGCAATCAGGAGGCAGAGGTGGTGAGCAGAGGAGCGGCTAAGCAAATGAGAGTGAATCATAAGTTTGAGAAAGATTGAGCGTGAATCGCAGATGAGCGTGAATAGATGAATCACAAGTTTGGTGATTAACTTTTGTAGGTCAATTGTAGTAGATTTATAGACTCAGTCTTGTAGTTATGACTTTACCTTTGTAACTCTAGATCAAAATTGATTGTGGACCATTGTGATGAATCAAACAGTTGTTGTAAAATAATATGTTTATTGTTAATTTTGACTTAAAAAAAAAGATTGAATGTGAACTTACAAATAACGATCATATAACTATAATAGAGTACTTATTTTGAATTTATGATAGAACAATATGGTTGGTTGGTTTTTGAGTGTAATACCTATTTCATTGCACTTGCTACCAATGGTGTGAAATGAGAACTTCGTTCGCCATCTTATTCATTCAAATATTATATATATACACAAAACCTCCACTTCATTTCATTATAAAAGTTAAGATTTCATTCTCAGATCTTTTGAACATCTTTGTATTTCTTCAGTGTGATTCAGAAATGTCAAAGGATTTGAGATTGAAGTAGAAGTATGTTCTAGTCTCTAATTCTTCTATAAAAATATTTAATAGAGTTAGATCACGTAGTTCATGTTCCTCCACAACCACACCCTTCATCGGCTTGGTGTAATTTTTTATTGCATTTATTCTTGTCAAAAGAGAAGCAATTTGAAAATCCAAGTTGTGAGAGTTGTGTTAATGTGATTGACTACCGTCATTATATTTTTGTTATTATCAACTCTCATATGTTATTTCTCTCCTTTAGAAAAATGTAACTTGTTATTTTCGAATGTATAATTTCTATTGTTCCTTCTTTGAAACAAAATTTTATTGTTATTTTCGATTGTATAATTTGTATTGTTAATTGAAAATAAATATTGAGTTTAAAATTTCAAAGTGTGACTAACTAGATTAGATAAAACAGTTGAACTGTACAATTTGTGTTTAAAATTTCAAAGTACGACTAATTAGACTAGAATGAACAGTTGGATGGTAGAATTTGATTTTAAAATTTTAAAATGCGACTAACTAGATTAGATCGAACAGTTGATTCGTAGAACTTTTGTTTAAAATTTCAAAGTGTGACTAGATAGATTAAAATGAACGGCTGGATCGTATAATTTGGATTTCAAATTTAAAATTATGGCTAATTAGATTAGTAGTACAATTGGATTGTATAATTTGTGTTTAAAATTTCAAAGTCTGACTAATTAGATTAGATCAAACAGTTGAATCCTATAAGTTGTATTTAAAATTTCAAAGTGTGACTAATTAGATTAGATAGAACGGTTGGATCATATAATTTGTGTTTAAAATTTGAAAGTATGACTTATTAGATTAGATTGAAAGGTTGGATCGTAGAATTTGTGATTACAATTTTATAGTATGACTAATGAGATTAGATTGAATGGTTGGATCGTAGAATTTGTTTTTAAAATTTCAAAGTGTGACTATTTAGATTAGATTTAACAATTGGATCGTAGAATTTGTTTTTAAAATTTCAAAGTGTGACTAATTAATTAGATTAGATCAAACAGTTGGATTTTATAATTTTGTTTAAAATTTCAAAGTGTGACTAATTAGATTAGATAACACGATTGGATCGTATAACTTTTGTATAAAATTTTAAAATGTGACTAATTAGATTAGATCGAACGGTTGGATCGTAGAATTTTGTGTTTCAACTTTCAAAGTATGACTAATTAGATTAGATCAAATGGTTGGATCCTATAACACTACAAATTTTTTGAAACATTGCGACACATGCTTTGCGACGGTTTTTAGAAAACCGCCTGCGTTCATACACTGCGGCGTTTTTTCACAACCGTCGCCATAGTTGATTTGAAATTAGAAATGCCCTAATAACTAAAAACCCTTTTGCCCTAAAATTTCAGAAATAAAATTTTATGCCATTCCGGTCGTTCCTCCCTCCACAATGTTCAGTTTCCTTTTCTTGCTAGAGTTTTACGGCCTCCTTTCTGCTTGCGTTATCTGGATTTTGTTCTAGTCGCGTTTATCGACCTCCGTTCTGCTTACATTTTCCAGCCTCCATTTTGCTCGCGTTTTCCGGCGACGATCCTGCTTCGTTTCCCAGCAAGTATTCCACACTTGTTTTCAGGTTCTTTGGGTTAATTTCTCTTTTCTGGAAAATGTTTTTTGTGCTTGCGTTTTTTATTTTTCGTGCTTCCTCTACAATGATGATTTTGAATTTTTTGAACTGTTTTTAATTTCAATGTTATGATTGTTACGCACATGTTCTAATCTCTCGTTGCTGCATCTTTAGTTCCAACAGTTCAACAAAGTTATTTATTATTATTGTTATTCATAGTTTGGTTCACTAGGTTGCAAGGAATTCAATAGAGATTGAACAATGGATATTAATAAGTAGAATCCATATTCTTACTGTAATAGGAATCATTGAAATTTTGAGCCATGAAAGTAAGCATGTTAGATATGAACTTGATGGGTGAAGAATTGAAATTTTGAGCCATGAAAGTAAGCATGTTAGATATGAAATTTATTTAAATTTGTTGATTGTGATGTCAAGTTATCAATCATACCATATCTGTTAATTTATTTTGAATCTTTTTCTGTAATTAGATGTGTAGATTCAAATTATAGAGTTGTGTGAAAACTAATTGGTAGACAATGAATGTGCTAGTTCTTATGCTAATCCTAAGTTATTTGGCTCTTCTTTGCAACCATTCTTTCTGCTTTTTAATTTCTGCACCAACAATCCCTATTATGGTGCTGAATATTGAATATTAGTAGCAATGAACTTTGATGATTAGTTATGAGGATGTGCTTAATTTTGTGCATTATTCTATTTTAAGTCATGATATATGTATGAAATATAGTTGTTTGAGTGCTATATTCTACACTTTGAGTGCTAAAGTCTGCACTATGTGTTCTAACTTCAATTTAAATTATGCACTTTAAATTCTGTAGTTTCAGTTTTTATTCAAAACAATTTGTGCCAAACATAAGTTAGGCATAGAAACATAAGTTTAAATTCTGCAATTTAAATTCTGCACTTTAAATTCTGCACTTTAAACCAATTAGTAATGATTTTGAATAGTATTAATATCATTATAATGCATTTATAAATGTTGTTTAATATTTTATATTTTTAAATATTTGAATTAGGGGCTTATTTCATCACTAATATTGCAGGTAGAATATTGTTGTTTCAAGTCTTTGCAAAAACAACAGCTAAAAAGATTTTGTATTCAGTTTAGAAGTGAGTATTGTTGAAGGTTATAAACTTTCATAGCTTGCTAAGGTTAGTCTAACTTTTTATGTATGAGTATAAGGTTGTTATGATCTTCCTTTTTTTTGGGTTTAAGGTTAGTCACATTGCATGCAACTTTGATGTGGACAATTAGTGATTTTCTGGGGTTGGGTACATTTTTTGGGTGGAACACTTACACCGGACTTGCTTGCCCATCGTGTAACATTGACTCTACTCCTCGTCGTCTTCCTCATAGCAAAAAATGGTGTTTTATGGGTCATCGTCGTTTTCTTGATCGGAGACATAGATTTAGATTGAACAAGGTTCGGTTTGATGGTCAACAAGATATGCGTGGTCCACCTAAAATGTTATCTGGGATTCAAATTCTTGAACAAGTTCAAAACATTAATGTAACATTTGGTAGAAAGCCAGAGAAAGAAAGGTCGGGAAAAAGAACACGTGGTGGACGACCTACACAAGGTGTCAATCAACAATGGAAAAAGAAAAGCATATTCTTTGAACTGCCATATTGGAAGGATAATCTTCTGCGCCATAATCTTGACATGATGCATATTGAGAAAAATGTGTGTGATAATATCATATTTACTTTGCTAAATGATAGCACAAAAAGTAAAGATCATCTTAATGCAAGAAAAGACCTTAAAGCTATGGGCATAAGATCTGTTTGCGCAGGAACAATTGCAAGCAGAAATTGGGAAAACTCCTTCTCCAAATGAAGCATTTGTTAATGTTTTTGGAAAAGAACATCCAGGATATGTTCGTTGTATGGGACTTGGAATAACACCATCTCAAATTACTACATCTACTTCTCACTCTGTAAGATCAATGTCTTCCTCGAAAGCTAATGAAAAGATGGAGAAAATGCAAGCTGAAATCGATAGGCTAAAGGAAAGGGATGCTGAAGTTGATATGTTGAAGGAGCAAATTGCTTTCTTGTTGCAAATGCAAAATTCTAGAGAAAAACAGGTAAAATTGTTTTCATAGCAAACCTATTTAAAAAATCATGTGAGAACTGTTTGTCCTTAGTTAAAAATATCGATTGTGTAATGTTTATTTCTAGCTATATAAGAAATTCGATTAATTAGTATTTGACAATATTTATCAATATTCATTGAGGTTAATAAATACTTTTTTTTTTCAGGCAACAAACATAGAATCACCAATAGATGGTAGACGTTCATCTGAGTCTAGCCACCAACCTGATGATCGTAGAACAACATCATTACAGACTTTTTAGATATTTGGATAAACTTCTATGTTTGATGGAGTTATTTTGTATGTTTAGTCACTCCACTAATGTTTTGAATATTTAAATAACTTTATTTATTGTTTCAGTTAACTTCAATGTATGAATTAGTGTTATTTCTTTTGGAAAAAAATTATATAAATTGGATTTAGGTACAATTGTTATATAATTATGTATTTAAATCATGTGGATGATATTTATGAATATTTTGTATTTTAATTAATAAAAAATAGGAAAAAAATTATACCATATTTTATTATTTTAAATTGTTAGGTTTGCAACGGTTCAAACTGCCTCCAAATAAATATAGTGACGGTTGATAACTGTCGCAATTTTTTAAAAACAAATAAGCTTGAGTGTGTTAGGAACCGTCGCAAACTGTAGATAGAGGCGGTTAGGAACCGTCGCAAATGTTGCCGACGGTTGGAACGACGATTTTAGGAACCTCGCAAACAGGCCTCGCGACGCACGAATCTGCAACAGTTGCGGAACCGTCGCAATCATCTTTTGGAGGCGGTTATAACCGCCGCAGATTTGCCTTACAACTGCCGCAAATAAATTATTTTTCTTGTAGTGTAACTTGTGTTTAAAATTTCAAAGTGTGACTAATTAGATTAGATCGAATGGTTGGATCGTAAAATTTAGGTTTCAAATCTCAGTGTGACTAATTAGATGAGATAGCACGATTGTAAAATTTGGGTTTCAACTTTCAAAGTGCGACTAATTAGATTAGATAGCACGATTGGATCGTAGAATTTGGATTTCAAATTTCAAAGTGTGACTAATTAGATTAAATAGCACGACCGATCATATAATTTGTGTTTAAAATTTGAAAGTATGACTAATTAGATTAGATCGAACGATTGGATCCTAAATTTTATGTTTAAAATTTCAAAGTGTGACTAATTAGATTAGATCGAATGATTGAATCGTAGAATTTGTGTTTAAAATTTGAAAGTATGACTAATTTTATTAGATTGACTGGTTGGATCCTATAATTTGTGCTTAAAATTTTAAAGTCTGACTAATTTGATTAGATTGAATGGTTGGATACTATAACTTGTGTTTCAAATTTTTAATATATCTGAATAAATATATTAATATATATTCAAATATTAGTATAAGTTCATGGCTCATTACAAAAAATTTAATGATAATGTGCTAGTTGGTGATCTGCAAGTTCTATTTCTGTTTTTTTGTTTATGTAAAGATTTTTTTGAATATCTAAACGGACTACGCAACTTGTTGTCAACGGTCGATGGTTCACTTATAAAAAAAATTACTACAATTGTTGTTAATCATAAATCTTTATAAAGTATATACTTGGTTGATCAAAAAATTTGTACCGTTTTGTAGCCGATAGTTCTCTTATTTTGGTAGTATGTGAGGAGTCACATATGTAGATGTGGACATGTCGTGGGTTGTTATTGGTTTGTTGTCATAGGTAGTACTTGTAAGCGTGTATTGACCTCCTATAGTGGAAATTTGTTAAAAAAACGTTGACATACATGCAATGCATGAATACATGGCAATAGACGTCCATCTTAAAATATTGCAAGGTAACCTAAAATATTGAGTGATATAAAATTTCAATTGTGATTAATGATGGAGCAAAGCAATATACATTATATATATTTCTAATTAATGGTTTTGTAAAATTTATGTTGGAGCAATAACAAGTAAACTATTGATGATAACAATTTTGTCACCAAATTAAGTCATGTTGAAAATGTTGATGCAATGGAAAGTCATGTTGCAACTCTTATTTTGTTGGAGGATGTAATGAAGACAATTCAAAACCTCACACAACTTGTTGAAAAGGTTATAAAGAAATGTTATTGATGTTAACAGTGATTGTTTTGTCACCAAGTTAAGTGATGTTGAAAATGTTAATGCAATGAAAATTCATGTTGCAATTCCTATTTTGTTGGAGGATGTAATGAAGGCAATTCAAAACCTCACACAACTTGTTGAAAACGTTATGAAGAAACAAGAGGTAAGACACTAAAAAAATTGTGTATTTCATTTTTAAACTTTATTCATAATAATTTCATATTTTTTATAATTATTTGTACGGAACAAGTGTACTGATGATATTATGACTAGTTGTGAGACTATTCAAGCATTAGTGAAGGTTTTGAAAATCATTGCATGTGAAAATAAGACATGCGCTCCACACGATGATATGAATTCATTCAAACCATGGAACTTTGAATGAGGTTATAGAATTTTATATATATGAAAATTTTAAAAAACTTGTTTGTGACTTAGAACAAATGATCTTAAAATGTAAAAGTTATGTGCATATGAAAAAAATGTTCAACCTTTAACCATATTTTTCAAAATACTTTTCAAAACGCAACCTTTTCATGTAAACCAACTTTGGCAACTAGTTGGTTGAAGTCCAAAACTTCATTTACAATAAAAGAAAAAATGAATGCTTCCAAAATTTTATTTGCACAAGTGATTTTAAGAGGACAATGAAGATGTTGCATCACCAACTAAATGTTTTGTGCAAATCAGCAAATGATTGTTTCAACACTACAACATTTTTAACTTTTGACCACACTTATTATGACAACGGCTAAAAAAATGTGGCTAGAAACGAAAATAGACAACAGTTTTTCAAGTGTTGTTTATAACATACATATAAAATACACTTTCTTGTTTGTTAATATAAAACCGTTGCATATTCGTTTATCAGATACAGGTTAAAAATTATGGTCGGTTTAGACAACACTTTTAAACCATTGTCTGAGAAGATTTTAAAACAACATATTATAAATGTAGCCTTAATATAAAAATTGTTGTCTAAACTATGTTTAAACCACAATACATAACTGTGGGATAAAATAGAAAAAAATTTACTGAACCAAAACTCTTAATTATTTGCCTAAACTTAATTCCTAAACCAAAACCCTTAGTTCCTAAACCAAAACCCTTAGTGCCCACACCAAAACCCTTAGTTACTAAACCAAAACCCTTCTCAATCTCTTTTCAATCGCATTTGTTCTATTCGCCTCCATCTCATCTTTGATTTGTCTTTGTTTCCTTGCCTCTCGTTTGAACCCAATATCCGTCTCAATCGCATCTGTATCGTCCATCTTCGTCTTGCTGGAACAAAAACCCCTTTCTCGCCATCTTGCTCGCCGTCACCGTCGCCGTCTTGCTAAACCAATACCCGTCTCGCTCGCCGCCGCCGTCTTGTGCTCCAACAGTTCCTGCCGTCTTGTACTTCGATTGTTATCGCCGTCTTGTGCTCTAACAACTCGTTTTTTACTTAACCCTCACTTGAAGGTCGCACACATGTAAGAATATACTTCACCTATCTTCTTTTTTATTCTTCAATTTGTGTTTTGATGTATTTCAATTTCATGTATGAGTACTGATTTTTGATTAATTAGTAATTTTATATGATTTACTGAATTCTTGAGATGATGGATATGGCTGCCAATCACAGGTTACAAACCTTGTTTATCTGCATTAAATTGATTTTTTTGTGCTCAATATACATGACATCAATGTATTTATGTTAGTGAACTCTGGAATTTAAACAATCTCAAATTGCTCCATGCTTGGTTTTGTTATCAATTGCTGAATTCATGTATTTTTGTTTGTTACTAATTTTAATATTTGGTGAAGATGATGGTGGTGAACAAAGGTAATACTAATAAGATTAATCAATGTTTTAAGATTCTGCTGTTTTGTTATTAGTACTGAATATTCTGCTATTTTAAGATTAATCAATATTCTGCTATTTCAAGTTTAAGCATCAGTTTGTGAATTATTTCAATTACTTATAGGCACCTTGCCAATTTGTGAATTGTTCCAGTTTGTGAATTGTTCCAATAGGTCTCAAAGAAGCATCAATTACTTATTGTTCTCAAAGAAGCATCAGTTTGTGAATTGTTCCAATAGGCACCTTGCCAATTTCCCAACTACTTTCAATTACTTATTGAATTGTTTGTGATATTATGCTAACCAAGAGCAGCAATTAGTTATTTAATTGTTTGTGATATTGTGCTACTGAATTATGGAATTTAATTGTTAATGAGGAATAGTAGTACTTGTTCAAATCTAAAATTTCATTGTTAATTAGGAACAACAATATTCTACTATTTTTAGATTAATCAATATTATGCTATTTCAAGTTTAAGCATCAGTTTGTGAATTGTTTCAATTACTTATAGGCACCTTGCCAATTTATGAATTGTTCTAGTTTGTGAATTGTTCCAATAGGTCTCAAAGAAGCATCAATTACTTATTGGTCTCAAAGAAGCATCAATTACTTATTGGTCTCAAAGAAGCATCAATTTGTGAATTGTTCCAATAGGTACCTTGCCAATTTCCCAACTACTTTCAATTACTTATTGAATTGTTTGTGATATTATGCTAACCAAGAGCAGCAATTAGTTATTTAATTGTTTGTGATATTGTGCTACTGAATTATGGAATTTAATTGTTAATTAGGAATAGTAGTACTTGTTCAAATCTGAAATTTCATTGTTAATTAGGACCAGCAATATCAGTTGTGCAGTTTCAATGATTTGAATTGCTACAAATGCCTAAAAGCAATATCTACAAATATCCTAAAAGCATTTTAAGTGACTTTTTGTATTGGTGGGTTAGTTAATTAGTAATCTCGAATTGCTAGATGTTTGGTCTTGTTATCTGTTGTTGATTTCCTATAGGTTTAATTTAACTTTGGTGTTTTTTTTGTTGCTAATTTGAATATTTGGATTTATTTTGAATTTATTAACCATAGTTATCATTGTGTTTAATATATTTGGATTTATTTTAATAGAATCTACATGTTTGTGTCTGCAATATTTCACTATTATTTTTTATTTGATTTGGTTAGTTTTTGTTGTTAAATTCCACTTGGTTCACTGTTTTAATGTCTTAATCTACATTTAGTTGTACAGATCTACTTTTAGTTGCATTGATATTATAATTTCATTTGTGTTAGACTTCAATTGTATGTTATTATTTTTGTTATTTAGAGTGATGGATAAAAAGTGGACTATACTTTATAGACTTAATTCAGAGTATCGAAAAGGTGTAAAGTCTTTTTTAGAATTTGTCTTCACCAAAGGAGAACCTCAAGGTTGCACAATTTTATGTCCTTGTGCCAAGTGTAGAAATCTTTGTTGGAGAAGAAGAAACGTGGTCCGCGATCACCTAATAGGATTTGGTTTTGTACAAGGCTACGACGTTTGGGTAAACCACAGAGAGCAAATATCATTGACTAAGGAAATTGATGATCATATGCAAGATCAAGTGGACGCACGTGATGACATCAATGGTTTACTTTATGACACATTTAGGCACGTTGAAAAAGAAGAGGAAGGCAACAAGGGACCTAATAAGGATGCTAAGAAGTTTTATAATTTAATTAATGAGGCGAAGCAAGAGTTGTATCCGGGATGTGAAAACTTCACTACTTTATCATTTATAATTCGACTTTATTTGTTAAAATGTCTTCATGGCTGGAGCAATGTATCATTTAATGCCCTTTTGGAGTTATTGAAAGAAGCCATGCCTGATATGAACATTCCCGAATCTTTTAACAAAACAAAAGCCATAATCAAGGATTTAGGCCTTGATGATAAAAAAATTCATGCTTGTCCAAATGATTGTATGTTGTATTGGAAAGAGCATGAAAATGACGATACCTGCAGCACTAGTAAAGCTTCACGATGGAAGAAATTTACTCAAGTAGATTTAGAGTTTGAGGATCCAAAGTATGAACATAAAGTTCCTGCAAAAGTTTTGAGGCACTTTCCATTGATTCCAAGACTTCAAAGACTGTTTATGTGTTCAAAAACTGCCGAGTTAATGAGATGGCACGAAGAAGTTAGATCAAAGGATGGTAAACTAAGGCATTCTGCTGATGGCCAAGCATGGAAGGACTTTGACTTGCTTCATCCTGAATTTGCTTCTGAGCATCGTAATGTAAGGCTTGGCTTATCAAGTGATGGTCCATGGAAGAAGAAATCAATATTTTTTGAGTTGTCGTACTGGGCTCAAAATACTTTACGTCATAAACTTGATGTAATGCATATTGAGAAAAACATATGTGATAGTATTATTGGGACTCTTTTGGACATATCAGGAAAGACAAAAGATCATGTTAATGCTCGTTATGATCTGCAAGATATGGGAATTAGAAAGGAACTTCATCCAATAGAGATTGGTGGAGGTTGGACAAAGTTTGCAAAGGCATCTTTTTCAATGAATTCCCAAGAGAAGTTTATTTTTTGCGGTGTTTTGAAGGTTGCCAAGTTACCCGATGGGAGTGCTTCTAACATTTCAAAATGTGTGCATGTTGGCGATAAAAAGATATTTGATTACAAGAGTCATGATGCGCATTTCATGTTACACTACTTATTACAAGTAGCAATAAAGAGCACAATGCCAAATCTAGTGGTTGGACCTTTGATTCGTCTTGGGTCTTTTTTCCGCTCTCTATGTCAAAAAGTTATCCAAGTGCAAGATTTGGATTATCTACATGGAGAGATTGTTGAAATACTTTGTCAATTAGAGATGGTGTTTCCTCC
Source organism: Cicer judaicum (assembly GCA_037974835.1). NCBI lineage: Eukaryota > Viridiplantae > Streptophyta > Magnoliopsida > Fabales > Fabaceae > Cicer > Cicer judaicum. The sequence goes on along the minus strand of JBBPBS010000233.1, from coordinate 1,595,453 downwards.
AAGTTTTTTTGATGTAATGGTTCATTTGCCTATTCATCTTGTACATGAAGTTAGATTAGGTGGTCCTGTTGAATTCCAATGGATGTATCCCACAAAAAGAAACTTATGTAGACTTAAAAGTTATGTTCGTAATAGAGCTCATCCAGAAGGTTCTATTGCTGAGGGATATTTGGCTGAAGAAGCTTTGACTTTTTGCTCAAGATATTTGCATAAAAGTGTACATACAAGGCTTAATAGAATGGGTAGAAACTATGATAAGATATTTGCATAAGAGTGTACATACAAGGCTTAATAGAATGGGTAGAAACTATGATAACAATGATTCTTGCGAAGTAGATTCAAATGATTACTTTTCAAGTATTGGTAGACCTTTAGGAGGGAAGCAAAATGGTAAATCGTTTTCAATAGACTCAACATCAAAAGCTCAAGCCCATCGATACATATTGTTCAATTGCGATGATATGCAAACATACATAAGGTACCATAATAGTTTATTGTTTATTCCCTACTTGTAATGAAAATATATCTTAGATTTATTTTTAACAACTAATATTGTTACCTTTGTAGAGAGTACAATGAATGTGTTAGTAGTCACACTAAAGGAGGAAAGTGGATCAAGGCCAAAAGACAAGGTCAAGATTTTAGTGAATGGTTTAAAATTCGAGCTTTGGAAAATGATGTGTCCATTCACCTCAAAGCATTATCTAGAGGTTCAAATGTTGCTGCAAATAGGTTTTCAGGTTATTTCATCAATGGTTATAGATTTCACACTATGAAACATGATGCAAGACGCAAAACTCAAAATTTTAGTGTAACTTTGGTTTCTTTGACTGAAAGTTTTGCAAATATTAAGATAAATTTTAAAAAAAATGTAAACAAATAATAACAAATGATAAATTTTATTAACAATTATATAATAAATTACAAGAAGTATTATGAATTTAAAAAAAAAAAATTAAAATGAAGTTTTACGAAATCAATATGTTCGAAGTGTGTGTTGGCCTGCTAAAGACATGAAACGACATAATACGAATGTGTTCGATGTGGGTCCACCCTTATGTTCTGCGACAGAGTTGAGAGTGATAAATATATATATATATATAAGGCTTTGGGAGATATGATGATGTGGCGCTAATAGTGGTAAAGTAGAAAAGATAAAGTTTCACTTAATTTGTATCATTTATACTTGGTGAATAGAGCAAATCTTAGTTTAAATGGATCGTGAACCATATTTCTAATCCGTTTTCAAGATTTTTGGGATAAGTTGACAAAGATATTATATTAGGATATGGCCCGTCTAGTATAACCACCAAAATTATAGGGTTCTTAAATGTAATAAATTTTATTGTTGACAAAAGAAATTCTAAGATTATTATATTTTGTTGACAATTGTTAAAAAAAGATTTGTTTGTGGCAACATGAATTCTAAAATGTCTAACATACTAATTGGTTACAAATAAAAATTCTTTTTAATTTTTATCCGTCAAAATTATATGATACTTCATTATTAATTTTATTTACTTTTTAGTTTTGTGAGTGTAACTTGGAATTTGAAATTTAATATTTAATACAAATATTATTTTATACAATTTTCAATCTCAAAATTAACCTACTTAAAAGATACATCCATCCACAAAATTGTTTTTTATGATACTAACAAAAGTTTAACCAATAACATAACAACAACATGCACACAAAACAAAACATTGACTTGATTTATATTATATAATTGGTGTACACAACCCTGCAACTCAACACAAATAACACAACTTCTCTTTTACTAGTTCACATTCGTCCTTCTCTTTCACATTACAACATTTTTCACTTTCCGAATAATCATCATTAAAAATTTTACCTCCTAACTTCATTTCAAAATTTAGCAATCACATCATTAAAATTTTAAATATAAAGACAATTATACATTTGTTTGTATTTATTGGACTATTCTTTTCACTTCAACTAACATTCCACAATTTAAAATTCAACACATGAGTATGTTTCTCCACCATTTCAAATTTTGTGTTATAATTTCCCTTGTATACAAGTTTTCTATCCATCTTTCTAAAAATTTGTGTTGAGTTTGCAAAATAATTTTTCATAAGATGATGCATAATCAACCTCAATTTCTTTTAATATCATGTAATTCAATATTTAAAGAATTATTTTAAAAAATCAAGCAAATTTGACATAGTAGAAACATATTTTCCAAATTCTGAATGAAAACCTTCACTCCTCAAAATTGTCCTAGAGTCAGCAAAAAACTTTCCTCTAATGTGAGCAATAGCCCACACATTTCTCCTTTTATACATATCCAAAATTCAAATATTTTCGTCCCACCCAAATTTACTAACTTCCCATTTCGTTTAATCAAATGTCACACACAAAAACGGTAATAAACATTTGGAAACACCCTTCTAGTTGCATTTCTTATTTCCATGTCTCCATCAGTTATAACATAAATCATACATTTACCTCCTATTGCTTCAAACAAATTTTCCAACAGCCATACATAACTCTCTTATGTTTCGTCACCAACAATTGTACTTGCAAATACAATACTTTGATTGTGATGATTTACACAAAAGAATATGACAAATGGAGTATTGTTGTGGCCTAAAATTTCGAGCGTTTTTCGAATTCAATGGAGTCGCCACCAAAATTTATTTTAAAATAAGAAAAATATTGAGAAACCCTTAAACATAGAAAAAAATAATAAAATGCTATTTGAAACCAAATTTTGAGTTCGGGATTCGATTATGTGTAGGGAATGTATTTAATTATGCATAATTAATATTAACTTAAATAAATTTAGTTATCCTTATTATTAAATATGAATATCAATTATTTGTTTTTTGAATGTGATTTTCAAATAAAAGTATGCTTAAGAAAGAAAAGTAAAAAAAAAGTTATTAATATGTTTGACAAGAGGATAATCTTGTTCGAATGACAACATAACCTGCACCTGCGGGTACCCACCCGAACTCACTTAATTTGGGAGGGGAAAACCCCACTTTAATTAGGGGTGGGGACGAGTTTGCGGATGGTGATATTCACCCCGCACTTGAATCCACCCCGAAAGTAATATTATTGTAATTTTAAATTTTATATACATATACGTATTGAATATACTTAAAAAATGTGGATGTGTCGATTGCTTTTACAAAAATTGTGTTTTGTTGTTGATAAAAAAAATTGTTTTGACGAAAAAAAAGAGTTTGTTTGATTTGAATAATTATTTTAAAATGCGAGTCGTAGGACGATCAAGTTGTATAACTCGTGTCTCCAAAACACAATGTAAGACCCTTAATTTTAAATCCTAAATTATATAATTTTAGGGTATTTTGTGTAGAATTTTTTAGGCTTTTAGCCCAGTTTTTGGTATTTAGTGAGTTAAATGCCAAAAATATATTTTTGGAAATTGGATTAAAATTATTTGTCAGAGAATAATTTATTTTAGTTATGAAGAATTTAATTCTAGGCAGTTTTGTTAAAAATATCTCGGGTTACTGAAAATTGTATCTGTCAATTGAGTTGCGACGAGAGTAGATATGTAACACCCTGTTTTTCAAAGCGAGGGTGTATTTTTTTTTTCAAAAGAAATTAAAATAAAACAGAGAAATAAATAAGGAAATACCTTTGGATAAATATTTAAGTCATTTCAATTTATAAGCAGCGGAAAAGTTTTTCGAAATCTGAATCCAAAGTATTTACACAATAACAAGTGATATATGGAACTCGTCAAAATAAGATGTCATACTGCCAATATTAGTAAAGATACAATCTTCCAATTTAAAATAAAAATGCAATTCAAAATAAAGACATATGTTCCCTCTATGTCAACCTAATCTGATCATTCTACCAAGAAGCTATCCACCCTGAGTAATCACCACGCACCCCGTAGGATCCTTCTAACATAGCTCCAGTCAAGCATTCCCATCAACGGGGTACGAACCGGTAGGATTGTCCTGGCTCTCATCTGAGGGCAAAGCCCAAATTTCCACAATAGTTGTAAAGGGTCACCAACCGAAATTAACATTTAACACATAACATATAAGTTTTCAAATGCACAAAATACCCTTTTCAACTTAGCATGCATCTTAAAAGGTTTTCCATATGCTAAAAGTTCATACAATGCTTATCAAATGATAATGAAATCAAAATAAAGTTCTCAATCCATCATGTAATACATAACTGACCAAAACATTGATAAATCAATTGAGCAATCGATTATCTAACTCAAAATAAGAATTTATACTGGGCCAATCGATTTCCTGGAATTATTTTAGTGAAACTGAACTTTGAACTCACTTCAATCGATTGGGCAAATCGATTTATGAAGGTCTGAACCCTTGCATTGCCAAATCAATTGGGCAAATCGATTTCGTGTAAGTCAGAGCCCCTGTATTGGATCCAATCGATTGGGAAAATCGATTTCCTGAAGGACAGAGCCCCTGTAATGAATCCAATCGATTGACCAAATCGATTTCCTGAAAGACAGAGCTCCTGTATTGAAGCCAATCGATTGGGCAAATCGATTTCGTGAAAAATGGCTGAGTTCTTGAATGGCCAAATCGATTTGGTCAATCGATTTCCCTGCGTAATCTTCTAAAAATACATAAACTAACTCAATCACATTCATACATAATCCCAAATCTTAACACTTAGCAATTCCAACGTGATCACCACGACACATTGGGCTTCGAAATAGTTTCGCAATCAAACATGCTATCACCAAATTCCAAAACATAACACTTAACACTTATAACACAATTACTACAACATCATGAGTTTCGAAATAGTATTGCAATCCACATGTTATCACATAATTCCAAGACATGACACTTAGCATTTATAACACAATCACTACAACATCATGAGTTTTCGAAAACAGTTTAACAATCAATTTCACTTACATACCATTTGTTCCAAATCATAGACACTTAGTACAATCATCACAATGTCATCTCAAGTTCAAACACTCAATCATACACTTGAATCAAACACGACTCGTGTGTCAAGCACCCTAATGCACTTCGTATATGCCAAAATGCATGGACTCGGAATTCCAAACCAAAAACCCTCCTCGAAGGGCCGTAAATCATAATTGTACCGCCTATCGCAGGCCAAAGTACCAATTACCGAGGTGCCACCCATCACGGGTTAGCACGATTTACTAAAAAGCGCAAATCATAAACGTACCACCTATCACGGGTCAGTACTGTTTACCGAGGTGCCACCTATCACGGGTCAGCATGATTTACTAAAAGAAAAAGCGTAAGTCATAAATGTACCGCCTATCACAGGCCAACGTACTATTTACCGAGGTGCCACCTATCACGGGTCAGCACAACTTACCAAAAAGTAAATCATAAACGTACCACCTATCACGGGTCAATACTGTTTACCGAGGTGCCACCTATCACGGGTCAGCATAATTTACCAAATGAAATACATGAGCATACACTGACTCCATCCACAACAATCGTTAAGTAAATGCAGATATTAAAAGATTCCCCATTTTTAATACTCATTTAACTTAAACGATTTTCACGCCAAACATCAAGCAAACAGACATATTAAGAGATTCCCCATTCTCAATATTCTTTTAACTTAAACGATTTTCAAAACAACATTAAGTAACCAAGACATTAAGAGATTCCCCATTCTTAACGCCCAGTTAACTTAAACGATTTTCAAAACAACATTAAGTAACCAAGACATTAAGAGATTCCCCATTCTTAACGCCCAGTTAACTTAAACGATTTTCACAAATTCACATTAAGTAAACGAGACATTAAGAGATTCCCCATTCTTAATACTCATTTAACTTAATGGTTTTCAAATTCCACGCCAAACAACTCAAACATATTATCAATCCACATCAAAACACATCAATTCATTTTCCCACAAGATCCAACCATACACATATCAAATTTCATCAGTATCAATTAAGAACACGTTAAAAACAACGAACACAAATCAACACAATCCACCACTCAAACACACAAGTTTCATTTACTCAAAATCATACATAAATGAGTTTAAATTCATTTTCCACGATACATTCATCAAGATAACCAAAACCTAACTCTAAGACTTTACCCATAAAGCCTTAGTTATATTTTCCCCAAATCAATACTCCAACCCTAACAAAATTCTTTTCCATACAACCACAGATAAGGCCCTAAATGCAAACTAAAAGTTTGGAAGGATCCCTTACCTTCACGTTAGCTGTAACGTGCGATTACAGTGCCGCGGGTAAATCCGGTAAAGTTTTCCGCTCGCAACGCCGCTTCCAAAGTTGGTTCCCTAGCACCGTAGCATGGTAGTGAGCAACTTTCCCTTCTATCTCTTTGCGAAACGAAGCTTAGATCTAGGTGAAACAGGGAGGTTTGTGTTTGACGGTTTTTGAAATCCCTAACCCGTTTTCGAATCCGTGAAGGAGGAAGAAGCTGAGAAATCCTTGTCTTCTCACCCTAAGCAATGGGTTTCTCTTTTTGAACTAAAGGAAGCAAGAAAATAAGGGGAAAGGAGGAAGTAGGAGACGGGATCGCGAGGCAGGGAGGAGGAAACGTTTTCCTTTCTTTTCTTTTCTTCCCCTGTTTGCCGTATTATTTCTCTCTCCCTTCCTTTTCTAACTTCTTTCCAATATACATATATTACATACTTATTTATATAAATCACTTACTATATATATATATATATTACTTATAATATATTCATATATATATATATATATATTATAATCAAAACTAACCCAATAAATATCTAACAACTCTCACACCCATCACTTCACTCCCATCTCATTCTAATTGATAAAATATCTACTTTCGTCGCAACTCAATTTTCGAATACAATTTTCAGCAACTTGAGATATGTTGAACAAAACCGTCCAGAATTAAATTCTTCGAAATCGAACTAAATTATTCTTCGATAAATAAATTTTAATCCAATTTCCAAAATATATTTTTCGACCTTTAACTCACTAAATACCGAAAACTGGGTTAAAAGCCTAAGCAATTTAACACAAAATACCCTAAAATTGTATAACTTAGGATTTAAAATTACGGGTCTTACAAGATATTTTTAACAAAAAGTGGTTTGGAAAGTGATGGGTGAAATAATTTTTTGTTAAAGTATCTAGAGTTTATAGATATTTATTTGATTGATTTAAATATATATATATATATACATATATATATATATATACATATATATATATATATGTATGTATTTATTTATATATATGTATATGAAAGAAGTAGAAAAGAAAGGAAGACATAAAGAATACGGCAAAACAGAGGAAATGAAATGTTGCATCTTCCATCTCGCGAACCCTTTCTCCTTATCCTTCATTTTCTTTCTTTGGCTTCAAGGAAACCAAGTGTGAATGAAAGAAAAACATTCTCCTACTACTCGACTTCTTCTCTCCGTCCTCTTTCTTCTTCTCGGATTCGAAAACGGTGTTAGTGATTTCAAAACCATCAAACACAAACCCCCATTTTTCATCTAGATCTAAGCTTCGTTTCGCAAAGATAAAGAAGGGGAAAGTTGTTCACCACCACACTACGGTGCTAGTAAACTAACTTTGGAAGCGATGTCGCAAACGGAGATTTATCGGAATTACTTTTAGTACAGTAATCGCTCGTTAAAGCTAATGTTAAGGTAAGGGCTCCTTCCAAAATTTTAGTTTGCATTTAGGGACTTATATGTGGTTGTGTGGAAAAGAAATTTGTTAGGGTTGAAGTGTTGATTTGGGGAAAATGAATTTAATGCTTTTATGGGTGAAATATTAGAGTTGGGTTCTGGTGATATTGATGAGTGTTTCATGGAAAATGAATTTAACTCATTTATGTGTGATTTTGAGGAAATGAAATTTGATGTGTTTGAGTGGTGGGTTGAGATAATTTTGTGGTTGTCGTGTTTGACGTGTTCATAATTAATATTTATAAATTTTGAGATGTGTTTGTGTGGATTTTGTGGAAAAATGAATTGATCTGATTTGGTGTGAATAGTGGATTGAATTTGAGAATATGTTTGAGTATGTTCTGTGTAGAATTTGAAAATCATTAGAGTTAAACGAGTAATAAAAATGGGAAATCTTTTAATATCTATGTTTACTTAATGTTTGTAGTGAAAATTGTTAGAGTTAAATGAGTATTAAGAATGGGGAATCTCTTAATATCTGTATTTACTTAATGATTGTCGTCGAAATTGTTAGAGTTAAATGAGTATTAAGAATGGGGAATCTCTTAATATATACATTTACCTAATGATTGTCGTCAATATTGTTAGAGTTAAACGAGTATTAAAAATGGGGAATCTTTTAATATCTCTGTTTACTTAATGATTGTCGTGAAAATTGTTAGAGTTAAATGAGTATTAAAAATGGGGAATCTTTTAATATCTGTATTTACTTAATGATTGTCGTGGATAGAGTCGGAGTATGCTCATGCATTTCATAGTACATGGCGATCGGATGGGCCATGGTGATAGTGGTGACCGGATGGGCCACGAGATGATTCCATGTGATTTGTTGGTTTATCTTATTCTTGCGGGGATTGTCACGTCGTGTAAGGTCTGTGATAGGCTGCACATTTTTGGCAAATCGTGTTGACCCGTGATAGGTGGCACCTCTGTAAATAGTACTTCGGCCTGTTATAGGCGGTACATTTACGATTTACGTTTTTAATAAATCATGCTGATCCATGATAGGTAGCACCTCGGTAATTTAGTACTTCGGCCTATGATAGGCGGTACAATTATGATTTACGGCCCTTCGAGGAGGGTTTTGGTTTGGAATTCCGAATCCATTCATTTTGACATATACGCATTGCATTAGGGTGTTTGGCACGCGAGTCATGTTTGATTTAAGATTATGATTGAGTGTTTGAACTCAAGTCGTCATGGTGATTGTGTTATAATTGCCAAGTATAGTTGTTTTGGAATTGCGTGTAAGTGTGGTTGATTGCAAAACCTTTTCGAAACTTAAGTTATCGAGGTGATTGTGTTATAATTGCCAAGTGTGGATGTTTTGGAATTGTTTGTAAGTGTGATTGATTGCAAAACCATTTCGAAACTCAAGATATCATGGTGATTGTGCTATAATTGTTAAGTGTGATTGTTTGGATTTGTGTGTAAGTGTTGATTGGTTTCGAAACCCTTTAAAAAGCTAAATTTTGCTGAATTTTGTTGTTTTTCTGTTGTTGTCTGATGTGTATTCGAATACAGACATGTTGTTTTTGCCACTGACTTACTGTGTAGTCGAATACAGACATGTTGTTTTGCTACAGACTTATTGTGTAGTCGAATACAGAAGGCTGTATTCAAATACAGACATGTTGTTTTTGCTGTTGACTGCTGAAAAAACCTTGTATTCGAATACAGAGATGCTGTATTCAAAAACAACAGTGCAATTTTGTTAAAAACTTCATTTTTCAACTTTGTTTATGCATGTTTGGCATATGGAAACCCTTTTAAGGTGCATGCTAAGTTGAAAGGTTATTTTGTGCATTTAAAAACTTAAATGTTGTGTGTTAATTGTAAATTTCGGTTGGTGACCCTTTACAATTATTGTGGAAATCTGGGCTTTGCCCTCAGGTGAGAATCAAGATCTTCCCACCGGTTAGTACCCTGTGAATGGGAATGTAGTTGGACACACTTGACTGGAGCTGTGTTAGGAGGGTCTTGCGGGGCGCGTGAAGATCACTCGGGATGTATAGTTTTGTGGAATGATCAGATTAGGTTGACGTATAGGGACTAGAAGTCTTTCTTTTGGGATGTGTTTATTTTAATTTGGAAGACTGTACCTATACCAATATTGTCAGCTTGACATTTTATTTTCGATGGGTTCCATGTACCACTTTTTGATGTGTAAATACTTGGATTCGTATTTCAAAAACTATTTCGCTGCTTGTAAATTATGTTGACTTATTTGTCGTTCTGTTATGACTTAAATATTTATCCAAAGGTATTTCCTTATTTATTTCTTTGTTATTATGAATTTGTTTTGAAAAAAAAAATACACTCTCGTTGTTAAAACTCGGGGTGTTACACACAACGAGTAAAAAAAGATGTCGCATCTAATTTAATTCTCTTAAGAATATTTTATGTTATTTTTATTTTAAAATTGAGTTTCAAAACCACCAAATAGTTCAACTTGTGTCTTAACAACTCAAAGATTAAAAAATGTCACATCTAATTAATCAAATTTAAAAGGTTGATTTTAGATTTATTTATTTATAAAAATAAATTTTAGAACTATCAAATTGTATAATTTGTATTATGCAACTCAAGGATTAAAGGATGTTATTTCTAGTTAACCATTAATAATTTTTATTTATTAATTTGGTTATGAATTTTAATTTATTAATTTATCTGTTAAGATGAGATTTAGAACCACTAAATTGTCACTACTTGTGTCGTAATAGCTGAAAGATTAAAAATATAACACATCTATTTAATTTTTAATGAAATATTTGTTTGTGCTCTTTTTTTTTTATGAAATTTGATATTTAGTTATGAAGCAAATTAAATTTCTTAAAAAACAAACTCTAAATGGGCTGAGCTTTTCCACATGAACAAATTTGTATTTTGCTATTTTTTAGCTTAACTTAAATTTAACATAAAATTATTGAAAGACATATACTGAAACCCTAGGACACTTACAAACTAAAATGGGGTGGTTCATGTTGGGTTGACGTAGAAACGCATAAGCACCCATTTGGGGGGAAAAATAAATGAAAAAAAGTAAGAAAAAAAAATATAAAAAAAGGAAAAAATTAAAACGGAGAAAGAGGTGACTGAGAAGGGAAGAGGCCGAGGAGGAGAACAAAGATTAAAAAGATGTCACACCTAGTTAATTTTTAATGAAATATTTATTTATTTGTTTTTTTTTTTTTTTTTTTTTTTTTTTTT
>JBBPBS010000233.1:1561210-1584357 GCA_037974835.1 Cicer judaicum | reverse complement strand
TTCATGAAATTTGATATTTAGTTATGAAGCAAATTAAATTTCTATTAAAAAATGAGAAGGGAAGAGATCAAGGAGGAGAGCACAATGCCAAAATGCATGATTGTCATTCCAGCGACGATGACAATACAAATGTTTGAGTTTTCTAGTCTTTTTTAATTTTATTTTTCATTCACAATAATATCTTTTTTTTACTCTTATAAATCAAAAGTTTACATTTTTATAAAAACATAATAATTATAATGTAAAGAGAATTTTATTTTTTTTTACCTTAACTCATCTTCTTTTGTTTTTCTTTACTACTACTATGTTTGTTTTCTTCTTCTTTAAGTGTTTTTTGTTAGTATCAGATTTCTTTAACCAAAATCGTCCATTTCTTATTGATTTTTAGTTTTATATTTTAGGAAAAGTGGTGAATACGTTTGTTCATTAAATAAAATTAAGTTTTAGATTTTGTATTGTTTTATAATAAATATTAGGCAAATTAAGGTGATTAGGGAAAAAGTGGTTTATCCGTTTTTTATTGAGTGTAGGTAACATAAGTAATGACCTTATTAAGCTAAAAATGAAGCAAAAAATACCAATTTGTAGGAGACATGTAAACAAAGACAAAGTAATACAAATGGTGGAAAGAGAGAAACGCAGGAAAGATGGACATAGGGAAAAGGAAAGGAAACGTGTAGTGACACTTATATAAATTATGGATGATAATTTATTAGATTTTATAATAATAATTATTAAATATATTATTACTTTTTTCTTACTTATGTTTAATTAGTTGGACAAAAATTGAGGTACTACAAGTATTATATTTAATTTTCCTATATGTTGCATCAAATGTCAAAACATCACCAAACACACAAGTAATTCATGCGTCCTACACCATCACACCAGAAAAAATATTGAAGCATTCAATTGTATTAACAGTCTACCTCCAATATATCATATTGCCCTTTGACACATACCCTTAAGGAACTCAAGTGGACCATCAACATCAGAATAATTGTTTCCTTTTTGCTTGAATTGTTCATTATAGATGCCTTTTCTTGAATAATTCAAATTTTCATAAGCACCAACTTGTGAAGCAAAATAACCATATATGCATGAGGTTGAGATGCCAAATTTTCTCATTGTCTTGAATTGATATTTGTCTTATTCAGTCATCTTTCTATGTGTTGGAAGCATACCTTTATATTTTTCATTAAAGAATGAGTTATTATGTATGTCATCAAACAATGTAATGTATCAACTTCCACCGTTAAACTCAACATGTACTTGTATTCTAGTCTCACAACCGCACCTACTAATTGGTTTATGTTCTCGTTTTCTGCTATCAAATTTGTTGTATTTTTTTATCTCATATACCTTCCTTACGACAAAGAAATGTTCGTTAAACTATTTCACTATAATCAAATATACACATTAATTTCATAAAATACAAAAAAATCTTCAAATTTAAATCACAAATCATATATAATCGGAGAGAATATTACTAACCTCTTCATGCTTCTCAACAATTTCATAGTTTTATCATGTGCCATACCCACAATTAAACACTCTTACAAATATTTTCAAAAAAATTAATGAAACATAACAACAATGAAATAGTAGATCTATATACAAAATCTAACAATTATGTTATATAAAGTTCGATCTATAACTATTCACAACAGAAACGGTACCTTGGATTTTGCACAAAGGAAGACGCAAATCAAATCCGACACCACAAAGTAACTCAAATGCACTCACTATCAATACAAAGGGTCGAACCAGATATGAAAACTCAAATTGAACTAGGATTCATGTTCTTCGTTGTCCTTCAAACAAGTCATGTTTTCCATGCTCTGAAATATTTTTGTTCTCGGTGTTGTATGTTAATTTATTATAAATGTTCTCTTTGACTAGCGGTGTATGAGTATAATTATAAATTATTATTTTACTATTCATTTAAGTTTATGTAAACAAATTTTTTTTAAAAATCTACTGGTTACAACTGACAACTGCAGATAAAAATGACACTTGCTTATGGTGGACAACTCTTTCGCATGCCCAGACTAAACGCCACCTTTTAGACGGCATAAATTGTTTTAAAGTGTGCTTTCAAAAATGCCACAAACATTTGTTTTATTGGACTTAAAAATCCAAACTCATTTAAGGGTGGGGAAAGTTTTTTCTTATTATTTTGTGTAAAGGAGGTGCTAAGCTCCTAAACCCACACATACTTTCTAAATCTTGGAGGGAGAAAATCTCGAATACACACTGAAAAAGGAAAGTAAAACTTCCTCAAAGCAAGTCTGACATTGAGTGGATAAAATTGAATAATCAATCTGCAACACAATTTCTTTTTCTTGAGACATGGATAAACCAAACTTCCCTCTGGTGTGATTCTTTTTCCATCCTCTATATATACTTAGGAAGTATACATTCAAAAAAAGTACAATTTTTTTTTCGTATGAATCTGTACTTTTTAACTTGGCTTTAGTTTTTTAAAAATATAGGAGGTTAAAAATAGCTCTTTAAGAATGAGAGAAAAAAAAACCATTTGTAACCATGGCATTTTCCACCTTGAATGAAATCACACTCAAACATAAAATCTAAGGATTCCACTCTTCCAAGGACGGATCCACTTGTGACATCTTTTTCAATTTTCATGATCATATGGCAACCTGCATGAGTTAGAAGGTACACTTTTTTTTTTTTTACAATCATGATTAAGAAAATAAAAAACATATTAGAATACACATAAAAATTGCAGAAAATAAAGAAAATGATCAAATCAAAACTTTAATCTTAACAACAAAACTATGGTCTTTCATTGGCCACTGGATAAGAATATTGTGAGATCCACAATTTTTAATGTCATATATCTATAAAAAAAAAATAAGTGAATTTTGACACGATTAATTCAATCACGTGTTGACAAATTATTTGTAACACTTAGAGTTTATTAAATTTGGTGGTAGACTTCATAAGTCCCTTAAAATATAGTATGAAAAAATAAATTATCTATCATTATGAACACCACATCTAAACACAAAAACAAAAAACGTCACACCATGATAACAAACAAATCAACATTGCACTTAAAGGACGAAACTATAGCTAAAACATGAAGAAAAAGAAAAACTCTTAGTAGAATTGTAAGAACATTTTTTATTTTAATTTCAAATAATTCAGTTTTGCTATACTGTTATCTAATCTAACACAAAAATTTCACAATGCTTAAAATATTTATAATTATAATTTATAAACTTATTAACTTAAGTCAAATTATTCTTAATTTAAAAGTTTTTACAAAAAATCAGAGTATGCAAAGCTTGTAATACATTTCAGTAAAAAAGCCTATAATATATTTGTAGAAAGTTGTAAAGGTCTATAGACTATATGGCTTGGTCTATTGGACTAGAATTCATAAGCAGAAGGGAAGTGCTCAAGGGCCCCCCACTTCTAGCTGAATTACTGGAACTTTAACGTTCCGAGAGTGTAAAATTGGGACAATTTATATTAGTTAAAAGTGTCATTTCGGTAGTATTTAAGTTTTAATTTAATTAACAAAATTTATATTATTAGGTCCGGCGTTTCGTTTTGAGTTTTAATTAAACATTTTGTAGCGTTATGTAATTTAATTATAATAAAATTTAGGTTAATTATCACTCGTAATTCCTTAACTTAATTTCAATTAACGTTTTAGTTATTTATCTTTTTTTTTCCGATTTGATCTTTTATTTTAATTTTAAATAACAATTTAATTTTTTATGTTTTAAAATGTCAACAATATTATCTTTATTTTTTGCAAAATTTCAAAAAATTCATCAAAAATTTCAAACAAAACCCATAAAATTAATTATCATCCTCAATATAATGCAATTTCATCAAATTCATAACTTAAATCTTTAAATAAACTCATAATTTCATCTCTAACAACGTCAAATAAAGAATGACGAATATGAGTTTATTTAAATATTTGAGCTACAAATTTGAGAAAGTTTATTTTATATTAAAGAATATAACTAAATTTATGGGTTTTGTTTGAAAATTTTGATGATTTTTTGTATTTTTGTAAAACAAAATAACATTGTTAACATTTTAAAACATAAAAAATTAAATTATCACTTAAAATTAAAATAAAAGACCAAATCGAGAAAAAAAATAAAATACTAAAATATTAATTGAAATTAAGTTAAGGGACCACGGGTGTTATTTAATTTAAAATTTATTATTTTTATAAGATAAAATAAAGTATAATTTCAGTAATATTTTTTATAATTATGAGCAAAATACGAAGGTTAGATGAGCAATAAAACAGAATAGATAACTCGCTGGTTGTTGGGCTGCGAATTATAAAGTCGATTCTTACTTTGTCAGGTCGTACAGGTCAACAAACCAAAACAATCCAAATTTGTTTCTAAAACAAATATTACAAATTGAGATACAATTTTTCTATAAAAAAAGATACAGGTTTTCATGTTTTTTATTTGATTTGCAAAATAACAACATTGAAATGATTATTATAAACACAAGAAAAAACAATTATAAGTGTGTACAAGTTACATACTGATACCGTAAAAAAAAAAAAGTTACATATATTGATATACAAACCATGTTCGAGCAGATAAACTCCAAGATAAAAATATAATTACATAAGTTTGTTATATAATTTAAGATAAAAAGAAAAATTTATATAATTCTAAAACGAGATTAGTTTTTAATCTTGTTTATAGTTAAAATCTCTTAAAAAGACAAAAAAAAAAAAAAAAAAAAAAAAAACCTGTCAAACTTATTTATTTTAGTTTCACCAAATCATTTTAAAAGTTTATAAAACCCAATATTCTATTTCGGTACAAGCTAAAATATGAGCAACTTATCTTTTTCACCCTTATATACTCTTCAGCAGTATATTTTCTGGGGAAAAAAACTATTGCCATCCAAAATATATACTTTAGAGTGCAGGTATGATTTTTTAGAAATAAAAGTATCTCTCAAATATGTACCTAAAAACAATATCTCTCAGATATAAATCAACTGGAACATAAAAAAATTTATGTTTAATTATAGTTTTTATTCATCTATCTTAAATTTATTAGCAAATCATCCATTTAGTTTAAATTTGTTATTATAGTCTCTATATTTATTAAATTAATACAATTTAGTCCAAATATTAATTGTAACGGAATATTATTAAGAAGGCACTTCTTTTTTCGCTGATCCACACGAAGGAATGACTTTGTTTTGATTTTGGGGATTTATTAATAACATGTAATAGGGTGAAATAGTTCCTTTACTAACATGTAATTTAAATTTATTTTAAAAATAATTATTATTTAAATAAAGAGTTAAATAAATTTTTAGTTATTATAAAATTATGAATTTTCATTTTTAACCTCTATAATTTTTCTATAGTATCTTTTAATTTATATAATATTATTTATACAAGTAATTTTAGTTCTTCTTAAAATATCGACATATATTTTTAAACGAGTTTTTTTAAGTGTCTTCCACAAAAAATAATTTCAAATTTCAATTTTTATGGTTATATTTTCATCATTTTTATTTTGAGTTTATAACATTAAAAAAAAATCATATTTAATTTATATTAAAGTTAAAAAGTAAAATTCTTGGAGAAATTTTTTTAGTGTTTTAATCATCTTTGTAGAAAATCATTCAAAAATTTAAAAATAAACTAAACATATTTTTTTTAATCAAAAATAAAATTATTTACAGAAAAATGTTATATAGACTAAAAATTATAATTTTTTTATAAAAACTAAAATCAAAATTTTAAAATAATTTAACGAAAATATATCAACATAGATTTACAATGTCAAAAGGTTATGCCTCAGTTGTTGGAAATATATGACTTCTATTTCTAAAAATGTATATGACAGTCTTTAAAAAATTCACAAGATTTCTAATCAGTTTAACAAAAACCAATTTTATTAAACAAAAGATCAATCACAGTCCCAAAGAATTGTTTCTAGGCGAAGGTTCACAATTACATGTATTGTCTAATCACTAGTGCAGTAGATGCAGTAATTGTTCAACATATTAATCAAGACAAAAACATGTCAATTCAACCATTCAAGCAATATCAAACATAACAGAGTTTTGCTATCGCATGCATTCAAGATTAATCAAACAAACAATATAGAAATAAAAGAGGAAGGATAAGAGGATGATACACATAGATTTATACTGGTTCGGTCGTCTGTAAGACAACCTACATCCAGTCCCGAAATCAACTTGATTTCAGCCTTTCTTTCAATAGAATCTTCTAGAGTTTGTTTTTACAGATTGTCCAGCTCTCACGGCTTATCTATCCAAAAACTAAACTCTCTTGCTTCTATTGCTCACCACTGTACCCCTCAAGTCAATCAGCAGACTCTCCCAAGATCACAGTGAAACTTCTTCTTGATGAGCCCTCTCAACAAAGAAGATAGTTACCAGTTTCAATGCTGGGTTTTTACAAGACTTACAAAATGTAGTTTACAGAGATTACACAAGATCAACGATCAACAGTAAATGTGACTCAATCAATCTATGAAATGCACACAATAAGGATTTGCCAAGATAGTGTTTAGTGTGATTTCAAGCCTTTTCACAAAGTACTTTTTCAGAATCTCTGGGTTATGAAAAAGTGTATTCAAGGTAGTACAAAGGTTATCAAAGGTTTTCTCAAAGTTCTATATTAAGTTCTTAGTTATGTCAAAAGTTCTTTGAAAAACAGATTTGAGTCAGCTTATATATGCTTCAGAAAAACACAGTAAAATCAATTTACCAATCAATTTTATAAAGGTTTAAAAACAGTCCAATCGATTTCCCAATCAATTATCGTGTTTCTTGTTTTTCTTGAATCTTTAACATATATGAATGAATCGATTTGTCAATCGATACTTTTAATGCACAAATCAGAAAACAGAAGCAAGTTCATATCAGCATCGATTGAGTAATCGATTTGAGATGTTTTGTTCAAACAACGAGATCAAAATAATCGATTATGCAGTCGACTGATATTCAATCATAATCGATTTGGCAATTGGTCTGTAACTAAAACAATTACTCCAATTGATTTGTCAATCGATTTGGACTGATCACAATGACTCCAGTATTTTTGCTCTAATCGATTCGTCAATCGATTTGCTTTATCACAATGAGTCAGCTGTTTTATTCCAATCGATTTACCAATCGATTTGAATTGTTACAGTCACTTAGCTATTTTGAAAACATTGATTTGCCAATCGACTAAGAACTTGGTTTCTGATATATGATTAAACATATCAATATCCCAATCGATTAGTATATATCTTGCAAGTCAAGAAACAAAATTCAATTGATGTCGCAATCGATTTGATTGATCACAGAGGTACAGACTTATAAAAAGCTTTTACCCAATCGATTTGCCAATCGATTTGGCTTAGTAAATGGTAGTCTCTGTGACTTTCTGAATCGATTAAGCAATTGATGTCCCAATCGATTGGTGCATTACAGAGGTCAAGTCTGATGAAAAGAAATACTCGAAATCGATTTGCCAATCGATTTGCAAGGTTTTTAGCTTGCCCCTGTAAGTCACAAAATCGATTTCTCAATTGATGCATGAATCGATTGTCCAATCGATTGCGTTTCACCTAGATTTCAGGTTTCACTAAAGTCTTTTAACGAATCGATTTGCTTAGTGACAACTCCAATTCTGAGTCAATCAATCGATTGCCCAATGGATGTATCAATTGATTAGCTAATCGATTTGGTTACTTAGTTCATTTTAAAATTTCATTTTAACTTGGTAAATGCTTATGCATGAAATCATATTTGACAAGTCTAATAACTAATTAATACAACCACTAATGACACTTAAGCAGAGTGGCATCTTTGTTCTGCACATTCTCCACTTTTTGCTTGATTCCTTGCGTTCCAAGATTGTGTCCAAATGTATAGTGTTTGCTTGTTTCTTCCTGAAATGTAACTTGGTTCAAACTGTTAGTTTTATCAAAAATTGCATGAACATTGTATGTTTGTTAATTATGTCAAAACCATAATCAGGGGGACTTATTTCCAACATCAGTGACAGTAAGAACATCGGCAATAACAAAAGAATTGTTTTGTTGCTTGTGTAGGAGGAAAAGAAATAATATTGTACATACGTATACTTAAAGAAATCGATACACGTATACTTAAAGAAATCGATACGCATTATAAAAATAAAAAAGGAAATCCAAATACAAGCAGAAATTAAACATCCATAATTTCAAGCATGTCAAACCTAACCAAACCTGTTTTTTTATTATTTTTAATTATAATTTTGATTTATCTATTTTTATCAATTTAGAAAATTAATTTTCTTATTTTAAAAGTTGATGGTTTTGATCATCTCTTTAAATTTTTAATTAAAAATATAATGGTTTAAAATATTTTTAATGATGTGACATATAATCTCATGATATAGAATCATCTAGATATATTAATTATTTGTTATTAATTAAATTATAAAAATGAACATTTTCATAAAGTGAAACTGAAAATTTTAAAGAATCTTATTGTAATGTATATATATTAGTAATTCAACGTCGTTTTATTATATATCACGTTTTTTAAATATATTATATCATTGTTTTTTAGTTAAAAAATATAAGGAAGAAATCAAAACTATTAAATTTTCAAATAGATGACTAATTTAAAAAATTGCTGAAAATAAACAAATCAAAACAACTAAATTTTTTATTTGATATCAATTTCAATTTAAATACAAATATGAAAATGTTAAAGACACGTGACTAGTGGTTTGCCACTGTCTACCTTTCTTTCGATAGTACGTTCAACAATATAGCCTTTTCATAAAGTTTGTAAAGAAACAAAGGAATAAAGATAACGCCATAGTTTAAAAGAAAGAGTGATAGGTGTACACTCTATATCTGAGCACATATTTGATATCTTCACTATTGCTAGTGGTTGGTTAATGGTAGAGTTCTGGTGGACCACAATGGTCCATAGTAGAGTTACGACAGTCCATGATGGTCGATGACGAAGCTCCGACAATTCACATTGGCCAACGATGGAGTTCTGGTGACCTCACGATGGTTGTGGTAGAACTTCGACGACTCCACAGTGGTCGATACCTCCCACTTCGACGCCCAAGTCAGTATGGGTTATGGGAGGAAGAGGTAAAATGAATAATGCATACCTGATTTCAAGTATGGAGACCTATTGTTGTTTAAAAAATTTACTTTTAAAAATAACAATGCCACTGATAAAAATTACTGGGTTGAGTCGCGGACTAGGTCGCTCTCTTTAAGATGTTTCGAGCCACTGCCCAAATTGTGCAAGGCAGACTATCAACCACGAAGTCCCCAAGATAAAACAGCCCAGATACTCTGTAACGGATTTCTACTGCACTATAGAAAACCGATCTAGAATTACACCCTCTGTATCGCAGTCGAATGACTGACACTCGTAATATAGCACGAAGGCTACTCAAGAAAGTAGAAGAAGAAGAAGAAGAAGAAGAAGAAGAAGAAGAAGAAGAAGAAGAAGAAGAAGAAGAAGAAGAAGAAGAAGAAGAAGAAGAAGAAGAAGAAGAAGAAGAAGAAGAAGAAGAAGAAGAAGAAGAAGAAGAAGAAGAAGAAGAAGAAGAAGAAGAAGAAGAAGAAGAAGAAGAAGAAGAAGAAGAAGAAGAAGAAGAAGAAGAAGAAGAAGAAGAAGAAGAAGAAGAAGAAGAAGAAGAAGAAGAAGAAGAAGAAGAAGAAGAAGAAGAAGAAGAAGAAGAAGAAGAAGAAGAAGAAGAAGAAGAAGAAGA
This sequence comes from Cicer judaicum, assembly GCA_037974835.1. NCBI lineage: Eukaryota > Viridiplantae > Streptophyta > Magnoliopsida > Fabales > Fabaceae > Cicer > Cicer judaicum. The sequence continues at coordinate 1,574,576 of JBBPBS010000233.1, read as the reverse complement.
AGAAGAAGAAGAAGAAGAAGAAGAAGAAGAAGAAGAAGAAGAAGAAGAAGAAGAAGAAGAAGAAGAAGAAGAAGAAGAAGAAGAAGAACGAAGAGGAAGAAGTGAGAAAAGCCTCAGATACAGAGAGCTTTTGGTGTGCTTTTTCAAATGAGGTGAACTCTCTATGTATAGAGGAGTTCAGCAACTGGATATGAGAAATCTGGGGGATCCATTAAGCACGAGGTCCATCAGCTGACCACAAGAAGTGCGCTAAAAAATAGAAAAATGTGTTTGACCATGACTTCTTGACCGGGCAACAAGTGACACGTGGGGAAGACCAGGCAATTAGGGTTTTGACCGGGCAAAACAGAAGATTAGTCTGTTTAGGGCTTTGACTGGATCAGATTATTGATGTTTGACTCGGTATAGGGCAATCACGTAATTAATGCACTATCTTGTGAAGGAAGCAAGCATATAATTAATTAAAATAAATAATTAATTTTCATATGTTTAAAAATAATTAATACACCACAAACCAAACCAAACCAAGCCGGGCCGAACCGAACCGGGTCGGGCTGAGCCGGACAGACGGCGGCGGCGTGCGCGCGCGCGTGTGGTTGTCCATTTGCTTGCGTTCTCCCTCCTTCACAAAATTACGGTGCCCCTTGGGGCCCAACCCAAGTGTCATACTTACACCTTATAAATGCTCTTAAAGTGTGTATTCCCTCCTATGTGGAACTTCACATTTTTCAATTCACAACATTTAATACCATCATCAATACCATTTATTCTTCATCATTTCCAACAATCCCCCACTTGAATTTAAAAATAGGTTCTTGAATAGCGTCAGACGCTTCTATAAGATTATGCATAAACAAAGGTGTCTTTCGACTTGAACCTTTGCGTAGCAAGTAAGATTCAGATTCAACAAGAGTGACTCGTAGTCTTGAACTCTATCTCTGACATCAAACCCACACATAACCTTTTCATTGGGTGTATTCTCAAAAGCCCGTGCATTTAGGGCCATGCACGTGTATCCCAGTGTAGTGAACGCTCTAGGAATTCTGCCTTAAAATTCCATAGGAAGCGGCCCCCACTTCCACATTCACATAGGTGAGTCTATCAAGAGTACTCATGTAGCTAGGTACTCCACTCCACATAGAGTATAGATCTCATTAAGAGTTTCTATTATCTCATCCTTTCATCGCTTCAGGACTCATGCTTTCTTTATATATTATATAGCATGTTCATCTCATATCACTATGACTTGTTATTACCCATTGAACCTAATTCTTGGGATCTCTAGTCTTTTAGGTCGGGTTACCATCACATGTGACTCATCAATCTATAGGCAATAGTCCCATCCTTTTGGATGTTAGGACTTTCTCTCTAGCTAATCCTTTCGTCAAAGGATTTGTTAGATTATCATCAGTGCGTACATGATCCACTATAACAGCTCCTTTAGAAAGTAATTCTCTAATTGTGATGTGCTTACGACGAATTTGTCTTCTTTTACCGTTGTAATAACGATTCTCAATTTTTGCCCCTATAGATTGAGTAAACCCTGCCTTATTGAGAAGAAAACCAGAAACCAGATTCTTCCTTATTTCTGGAGTGTGCATGACATCCTTCAGAATTAAGGTTTTTCCATATGTGAATGTTAGTTCCACATCTCCTATACCAGCAACATTAGTGGTGTGGGAATCTCCCAACAGCACTTTCTTATCTTCAGCATCAGTGTATGTTTTAAACATAGCATGATAATAACAGACATGGCGAGAGGCTCCAGTGTCTATCCACCATCCATCTGATTTATGGACTGAATCGATTAGCTTAATCACAAGACATTGTATGTTTGTTAATTATGTTAAAACTAAACTCAGGGGAACTTATGTCCAACAATCTCCCCCTTTTTGCATAAGTAACAAACATACAAGTTAAACTTGATCATGACATTTCAAGGTATATAAGCAAACAGTTAATTATAAAGCTCCCCCTAAGTTTTTGCATGCATGAATTATTAAAAAAAACAACATGCAAAACATCAGTGCAAAAAGGCACTATGATTACTGCAATATTATCAAAGTTATACATTGCATTTCAGTAACATAGTTGCAGAGCTTTATGAGCAAGGTTATAAAAACAATCAGAGCAATAGCAACAGCAGTCATACTATCAAAATCATTTGCAGCGGGTAAAGAAATATCAGAGCATAACAAGACTGACTATGACTAGTGATTGTAACAGAGCAAAATCAGAAATGGTTCATTTCAGAGAAAGCATCATAAAACTGAAAACACAAGTTTAAATTGTAACATTTTCTCCCCCTTTGTTACTGCATGCAAAAAGGCATAACAAAGTAAAAAAGACAAAAAGAGAAAGTAAGAACAAAATGATATTCATATATATAAACTCATCAGTTACAAGGCAATACAGAACCAAAAATAGATACAAAGCAATAAAGAACCTAAACACCTAAACTCCTAAACTAGGTTGGTCCTCATTATTATCTAAGGATGAGGCAGAGACCGCTGTATTAACCTCAGCAGGTGTCTCCTCAACATGAGGTGCAGGGCTAGCCAGGGGTGTGGGAGCAGGTTCGCCAGTTGCTTGTCGGCCAATGTCAGCAATGTCGCTGAACGACAGTTTGAGGCCGAGATGGTCTTGTATCGCCGAGACATCCTATGAGACCGTGTTCAGATGCTCCTGAAGCTTGACCAGAGCTGATTCCACTCTAGCATTATGAGCTGCTTGAGTTTCCATAAACTCTAACATCTTTGCTAGAATTGCAGATGATGCGCTACTCTGCTCAGCTGATTGATCCGTAGTAGGCTGAGTTGGTTCAGCAGCAGATTGAGGTCGCATCCAAATCCCGTTCACCTTTTTCAATTGCATCTGGTTCACAATTGACTCTCCAAAGGTGAGGGTAGTTTTGGCACATTCTTCTTTTGCCAAGGGAATTTTGAAATGCTTCAGAACCCGAGTGATGAGCTGAGGATATGGAAGTACTAACTTTCCTTGTGCAGCCTCCTGCATGTGTCTGAGTACAATCCATGCCCAACTCATCTTGAGCTCTTTGCATAGTCCCTAGAGCAGTAGAATGACCAGCTTTTGGAACACTGCGTGATTGCCGGAACGAGGGACAAGTATCCTTGTGAGAGCATACATCAACATGCGTTCTTGGACTTTCATCAGGCCGATGGGTAATGCGACAGACTCCACATAACCTTCCACTATCAAGTCCTGAACTGCAGTATGACGATCAACTGATGTTTCCCATCCTTCGTCAGCAGTGTCGGCTTCTGAACTGCCATCAATAGATTTTCCGTGGAAGGGCAGTCCAGAAAGTGTAGAGAACTCTTCGAAAGACATAGAAATTCTCTTCCCTTTGACTTCAGCTTTGAAGCCATCATCAGTGAGCTTGAAAGAAGAGTAGAAAGCTCTAATGAGCTTAGGATACGAGTCCAGAGATGAAGACAAGAATGGTTCCAGACCATGAAACCTCATATGGTCCTGGAAAGTGAAGCCGTCAGCATCAAAGTAGGTGAAATCCATGGTTCTGGCTTCTCTGATTTTCTGTTGAGAAAAGAAGCAGGAATCTCAACACTAGCAGCTGGTTTCTCCTTTTGAGGTGGAGCTTGTTTCAGCTGAGGGGAAGGAGCAGCCTTCTTCTTCTTGGGAGCTGGAGTTCTTATAGCATCAGCCATAAGCTTTTCCGTTGGAGGCTCCTTTCTCTTCTTGGATTTGCCTTGATCAATAGCAACAGCCTTGCCTTTGTCCTTGGCAAGGATTTTGTGTGTAGGAATAGGCACACGTTTAGAAATAGGAGGTGGAGAGGGAGTTCTTCCATTTGAGGAAGATGATGAAGATAAAGAGGGGGTTTTGGAACACACTTGCTTAACACGTGCCATTGTTAAGAAAGTTTTTATTTTTAGATGGAGATGAGTAGTAGAGATAGGTTGGGAGATGAATTTTTGAAGAAAGATTGAGACTTGGTGAGAAAATTTCTGGAAAAAATATGAAGTAATCGATTGGGGTTTTAGTAGGGTTTATATAGAACTGTTCACAATTGATTCCCAAATAGATTTATGTAAGTCTGGGCACAGATCAATCGATTTCTCAATCGATTGGGTTACCGTTACTGGGGAAGTGAAATCGATTGAGCCATAATTACCTTTCAACGGCTTGTAAAAAACTGGCAACGGTAATAATGTCAATCGATTGCCAAATCGATTTCCATTATTTACTCAATCGATTTCCATATCAGTAAACACAGTTTCTTATATCAGCCCATAAACCAGTCAATCTCAGCATCGATGTCCTAATCGATTCAGTCCATAACAAAATACTGATTAAATCGATTTCCAAATCGATTCATCAAATAGAAAGAATCGATTTACTAATCGATTGGATTAAGGAATAGAATAGCACAGAAGGAAACAAAGGATCACGAAATCGATTGGTAAATCGATTTGGAGTTATCTAATTTTTCAAATTAGACATTGTGCTCTACGCAATCGATTAACCAATCAATTTTGTGAAGCACAATTCCTGTTAATCCGCAGGATCATCGATTTCTCAATCGATTGGGCACCTGTATCAGATTTCATTCTAATCAACTATCCCTAGCTTCATTCTAATATGAAGGAAACTTTCTTTGGGTAAAGCTTTAGTGCATGTGTCAGTCAGCTGATCAGTTGTATTGACATATTCAAGCTTTATATTCCCATTCTGAAATTGATCCCTTATGAAATGATGCCTTATTTCTATATGCTTGGTCCTAGAATGCATGACTGGGTTTTTGGTAATACAAATAGCACTTGTATTATCACACATGATAGGCACTGTCCCTAAGTCTACTCCAAAGTCACACAAGTGTTGTTTCATCCAAAGGATCTGAGCACAGCAGCTGCCAGCTACAATATACTCAGCTTCAGCAGTGGATAAAGCAATACTTGTTTGCTTCTTGCTAAACCAAGAAACAAGGGAGTTACCTAGCAAGTGACAGGTGCCTGAGGTGCTCTTTCTATCAATTTTGCACCCTGCAAAGTCTGAATCAGAGAAGCCAATCAAAGTGCAGGTTGATCCCTTAGGATACCATAAACCTAAGTTCCTGGTTCCTATAAGGTATCTAAAAATCCTTTTTACTGCACTGAGATGAGACTCCTTTGGATTAGACTGAAACCTTGCACACATGCAGACACTGAACATAATGTCTGGCCTGCTTGCAGTAAGGTAAAGTAATGACCCGTATCATGCCTCTATACTTGGTAACATCTACTGGTTTTCCCATCTCATCCCTATCTAGGTGACAAGCTGAGCTCATTGGAGTATCAATGGATTTATACTTATCAAAGCAAAACTTATTTATTAAATCATTGCAATACTTTGTTTGGCTAATGAAAATACCAAGCTTGCTTTGGTTAATTTGAAATCACAGAAAATAGGAGAGTTCTCCCATCATTGACATTTCAAATTTACCTTTCATTAAATTTTCAAAGTCTTTGCATAGCTTGTTATTGGTTGATCCAAAGATTATGTCATCAATATAAACTTGGACCAGCAATATATCATTTCCATTAGTTTTTATAAAAAGGGTTTTATCAACATTGCCTCTTCCAAAGTTTTGTTGAATGAGGAAAGTGCTTAGCTTCTCATACCAAGCTCTAGGAGCTTGTTTCAACCCATATAGGGCCTTTGTTAGCTTGTACACATGATTAGGAAAATCAAGATTTTCAAAACCAGGTGTTTGGCTAACAAACACTTCCTATTGGATGTCACCATTAAGAAAGGCACTTTTCACATCCATTTGATAAAGTTTGAAATCCATGATACAAGTAAAAGCTAGCAAGATCCTAATGGCTTCTAGTCTAGCAACTGGGGCATAGGTTTCATCATAGTCTATACCTTTCTCTTGGTTATACCCCTTGGCTACTAGCCTAGCTTTGTTTCTATTGATGACACCATTCTCATCCATTTTGTTTCTGAACACCCACCTGGTTCCTATAATGTGTTTGTTGGCTGGTTTGGGAACTAGGATCCACACATTGTTTCTCTCAAACTGGTTCAACTTCTCTTGCATAGCAATGATCCACTCATCATTTAGGAGGGCTTCCTTAACATTTTTGGGTTCTAGTTGGGAAACAAAAGCGGTATAGTTGCAGAATTGCCTAAGGCTTCTCCTAGTTGCCACTCCCTTTGAGATATCTCCTATGATGTTGTCTATAGGATGATTTCTAATAAACTTCCATTCTCTAGGTAGATCATCTAACCTAATTGGTTCAACACAGTCCAGGTTGGTTTGAGGTTCAGGTTCAGCAGTCTCTAGTGGTTCAGATTCTACAACTTCATCTAAAGGAGTATCAACTATAGAAAGAGTCTTGTTCAGATTTTTAGAAAATAGTTCATCAAATTTTACATGAACAGATTCTTCTATGGTTTTGGTCCTTTTGTTGTAGATTCTATAGGCTTTACTAGTTTGGGAATACCCTAGGAAAATACCCTCATCTGCCTTAGGATCAAACTTACCTAGATGTTCTTTGCCATTGTTTAAAACAAAGCATTTACATCCAAAGACCCTAAAGTAAGATATGTTTGGTTTCCTACCCTTGTATAACTCGTAAGGAGTTTTCCTGAGGATTGGCCTAATCAGAACCCTATTGACTATATGTGTGGCTGTATTGATTGCATCAGCCCAAAAGTACTTGGGCAGATTTGAATCTTTGAGCATAGTCCTAGCTAACTCCTCCAAAGACCTGTTTTTCCTTTCAACCACCCCATTTTGCTGAGGAGTTATAGGGGCTGAGTATAGATGATTGATACCATTCTGTTCACAAAAGGTTTTAAAAGAGTCATTTTGGAATTCACCTCCATGATCACTTTTAATTGAGACTATTTTCTGATTATTCTCATTTTGAACTAATGCAGCAAAGGTTTTAAAAACTGAGAATGTCTCACTCTTGTGAGTCAGAAAATATGTCCATGTGAATCTAGAATAATCATCAACTAGTACAAACCCATAAAGATTGCCACCAAAATTCTTCACTTGGGAAGGACCAAAGAGGTCCATGTGAATCAGCTGTAAAACCTTAGAGGTTTTAACTTAATCTATAGGGGGGAAGGAAGTCTTAACAAGTTTGCTCTTCTCACAGGAGTCACACAGCCTATCTTTGGTAAACTTCCTATTATGAAGACCTATGACAAGCTGCTTGCTAACTAGTCTATTCAAATGATCTATATGAATGTGTCCAACACGTTTATGCCATAGCCAATTCTCATCAGCATTTGATAACAAACAACATACAGAACCATCAGGTAATGCAGAGAAATCTAACATATAAATGTTGTTAATTCTATTACCAACCAATTTCATACCTTCATTCTCCTTATGCTCTATTATGCAGGACTGAGAAGTAAAGTTTACCTTAAAGCCTTTATCACATAACTGGTTGATACTCAGCATGTTATGTTTGAGTCCTTCAACATATAATACATCTTTGATAACAGCAGTTGACTCATTACCTACATCTCCACTGCCACAGATTTTTCCTTTATTATTGTCGCCGTATTTGACGTAGCCGCCATCCTTTAAGCTTAGAGACAAAAACTTAGTTTTGTCCCCTATCATGTGCTTGGAGCACCCACTGTCCAGATACCATAAGTGGGTCTTGGATGCCAAGCACACCTGCAAAAATAGATTAACGTTTGGATTCAGGTACCCAATTTAACTTGGGTCCTGGGGGGGTCAGTTACTAACTTTGGTGTCTTGACCTTCCAAATCTGTCTACACCCTCTGTTGGCAAGTTTCTTAAATTTGCAATTGTACACATAATGTCCTTTTCTGCAGCTGAAATGACATGTGACAACAGAGGAGGCATACTGCTTTGGTTTAGTAGAGACACTATGCATATGACCAAATTTAGCATACTTCAGGTTATGTTTAGCAGTTCTATATCCAATACCATGTTTATTGTGATTTTGTTTAACATTCACATTGGGCATATAACCAAGTCCAGATTTTTCATTTAAATTTCTCTGGTTTCTAAGAAGCATATCTAGCTTGGTTTTGCCACTGTTGAATTTTTCAATATCACAATGCAATGCATGAGTTTCCTTTGTGAGTTTTTCAGTCATGTCTTTAAGAGACTCATGCTTCAAATTTAGTTCATCATAACAAATGCATTTTTCTTCTAACAGTTTCTTAGTGCTAATTATTTGTTTAATAGTGCTAACATATTCATCATGTAGTTCAGTAAATGCATTTTGTAATTCATCATATGAAGGATCAGATGAACTAACCTCGCTTTCGGAATCCGAATTTGTTTTGGCCATGAGACATAGATTTGCTTGTTCTTCTTCAGAAGATGAGGACGAATCGTTGTCATTATCGTTCCATGCAACATAGGCTTTTCTGGATTTTGGTGCTGGTTCCTTGCCTTTGTTCTTTGCAGTTCTATTTTTGTTTTGCAGTTTGTAACACTCAGACTTTATGTGGCCAGTTTTTCCACATTCATAGCATGTTATAGTCTTGGTGCCATTTGCCTTAGAACTTGCTGGTTTTCTGAACTTATTATCTTTCTTATTCAGAAACTTTTTGAACTTTTTAACAAGTAAACCAATTTCTGATTCTTCATCATATTCACTACTTGATTAATTTGAGCAGCTTTCTTGTTCAGACTTTGATTTTTGATGTGCCTGGGCTTTCAATGACAGTCGTTTCTTCTTTCTGTCAACTTGCTCAGTTTCACTTAGCCTGTGGAGTTCCATTTCGTGTTCTCTTAATTTCCCAAAGAGTGTAGCAATAGACATTGATCCAAGATCCTTTGACTCTGCAATGGCAGTAATCTTTGGCTGCCATTCCCAAGTTAAACATCTCATTACTTTACTGATCTGTTGATCGCTTTCAATCTCCTTTCCAAGTGCGTGTGTGTGAACCTGGTTTGCATGTCATTGATGGATTCTTCTTTCTTCATATTGAATAACTCGTATTTGTGCATCAATGTGTTTATCCTTGCTCTCTTGATGTCAGTGGTACCTTCATGAGTCTGCTGCAAGGTATCCCACATTTCTTTTGAGGATTTACAATTAGATACCCTGAAAAATTCATCATGACTCAAAGCAGATGCTATAATATTTTTAGCTTTAGCGTAATAACCAACTTTCTTTTTGTCATCTTCAGACCAATCAGATTTTGGTTTCAATATTGCAGATTCACCAGTTCCAGCTAAGGTTGGCACAAACGGTCTGTTTTCTACAGCATCAAGAATGTCAATTCCGCTCGCTTCAAGAAAGATTAACATACGCTGTTTCCAGTACATATAGGCCGCACCATTAAAGGTAGTGGGCCTTGCAAGTGAAGCACCTTCACCTAAGAATTCTACCGAAGTCATGACTTATATGAGAGTTTTCTCTAAAATAAGTACAGGATCTTGATGCCAATTGTAAGGAAATATGACTTCTAAATGCAATAATTATGTATATGACAGTTAAATGAATATTCACAAGAATGTCAAACAGTTCAAGATTATTCAACAAGGTCCCAATGAATTGATTCTAGGAGAAGGATAATAATTGCATGTAATGTCAAATTAACAATATAACATACACATTAATTGTTTAATGATTCAAAATAGATACAAGCATGTATATTCAATCTTTCAATCAATAACAGATAGAATATGTATCAACATTAATCAATCAAACAATTAAGTAAAAGATAAGGGATAGAAGAATGATACTCAGAAATTTATCCTGGTTCAGTTGTTTGTAAAATAACCTACATCCATTCCCAAGATCAACTTGATCTTAGCCTTTTTCACTAGAATCTTCTATAGTACTTTTACAGATTGTCCAGCTAGCTCTTAGCCTATCTATCCAACTATCTTGATTCTAACATACATCCATTGCATCCTTTGAGTTATTCTGGCAAACTCACACAAGATCACAATGAGGTTCCTTCTTGATGATCACAAGCATCAACGAATGGTAACCACCAGTGTAGCTACTGGATTTTTACACAATTTGGTTTCAATGTAATTTTATAGAAAATTGACAACAAAAAAGATCACAAGATCTTTCTGACAAAAGCGACTTGATCACACAATGATGTTCAAACTATAAGTGTTTGCCAAATGGTTAAGTTTTCTCAAAGTATTGTGTGTATCAAAGTTCAAAGTCTCAAAGGTTCTGTTTTTGGAAAATTTTGAATTCTATATCAAATCAAAAGTGATGTGCATTTTTTTTGAAAAACAGTTTTGAGACAGTTTTTATATGTTTCAGAAAAACACATATAAATCGATTTGTCAATCGATTTTATAAAGCATAGAAACACTCCAATCGATTTGCCAATCGATGCTCGTGTTTCTTGTTTTTCTTGAATCTTGAAAACATATGCATCAATCGATTTCCCAATCGATTGTGTTAATTCATAAATCAGAAAACTGAGATAAGTTCATATCAGCATCGATTGAGTAATCGATTTCGAATGTTTTGTTCCAACAACGAGATCAAAACAATCGATTCCACAATCGATTGCTATTTCATCATAATCGATTTGGCAATTGGTCTGTAACTGAAACAAATACTCCAATCGATTTGTCAATCGACTGGACTGGTCTATGGGACTTCAGAAAATTGCACGAATCGATTCGTCAATCGATTGGCTTTGTCCCAGTGTTCCAGTTGTTCAATTCCAATCGATTTACCAATCGATTTGAATTGTTACTGGAACTTAGCCATTTTGAAAACATTGATTTGCCAATCGATTAGGAACGTGGTTTCTGATATATGATAAAACATTTTCAACACCCAATCGATTTGTCAATCGATTGGTATATGTTTTGCAAGTCAGGAAATAAACTTCAATTGATGTCTCAATCAATTTGATTTGTCACAGAGCTACTGACTTAGAAAAACTTTTGTCCAATCGATTTGGTTTAAGGATTTTTGTCTCTGTGTCTCATTCAATCGATTCATCAATTGATATTCCAATCGATTGCCCAATCGATTGGTATGTTACAGAGGTCAAGTCAGAAACAACTTAAGCTCAAAATCGATTGCCCAATCGATTTATAAACTTGTGACTTGCCCCTGTAACTCACACAATCGATTTCTCAATTGATTCATGAATCGATTGTCCAATCGATTGCTTTGCACCCAGAGTTCAAGTTTCACTGAGATCCTTCACGAAATCGATTTACCAGTCGATTGGATCGGTGATAACTTTACTCCTGAGTCAATCAATCGATTGCCCAATGGATTAGTCAATTGATTAGTCAATCGATGTGGTTTACTAAGTTCAATTTAAAAACATTTTAAATCTTGGCAACACTTATGCATGAACTCATGTATGATAAGTCTAAAGCCTAATAAACACAATCACTAAAGACACAAAAGCATAGTTGACTTTGTCCAGCACATGCTTCACTTCAAGCTTGATTCCTTGGGTTCCAAGCGTTGTGTCCATGTGTTCAGTGTGTGTGTGTTTCTACCTGAAATGCAACTTGATTCAAACAGTTAGCTTAATTACAAGACATTGTATGTTTGTTAATTATGTCAAAACTAAACTCGGGGAACTTATGCCCAACAAATTATTTATAAAAAAATAACTAAAAATAGAAAATAGTTATAAATAATTGAAATATAACTACGTGCATACTTAACATCAGTCAAGCTCACCTAAAAGTATTACTTTAATTGGGTACACGTATATATACGTAAAATCGTATAATTTAAAAAAAAATATATATATTACACTAAAACACTATTATTTTTTAAAAATATATCAAATATATCAAATAATAAAATATAATATATATTATTTATATCGTTCATGTAATCTAAGATTTATAAAACTAGCACATCATAGAAATCACCTATATAATAAAAATTAGTCAGAAAATTTATTATCATATATTCTAAAATAATTTTAATATTAAATTAATTATTTATAATCGTACTTAACTAATAGAATAGTTTAATATAAAATTTAGGGTGTTACAGATCTCCCATTGTTAAGGAATTTCGTCCTCGAAATTTACGGTGAGTGAACGAATATCTAATTTACCACCCTCAAGATTCAAACTTAGTCTGTAAACATATTTAAGATATTCAATCTCCAATTAATCACAACATATAGAAAACCAACTAACATAGCATGATAGACTAACATGACAAAATAAATCAATCAAGCACACAACATTTATCATTCAATTATGAAATAAAAAGTCAATCACATTTATCATTCAATTATGAAATAAAATATCATAGATTTACTTACTGCAATTTACATATAAAACATAACATATAGATTTTGTCAATAATAACGTAGTTCATTTAGTTTGGTTAAATGAAACACATTTCAAGTATGTTGTCAATTTCAACTAGTTATTTCAAACCAAATATTACTAGTTTTACTCCTTAAAGTAAAGTTTAAATCATATCACCAAACATTCAGCAAATTTAAAAAATAAAATTAAAAGGTACTTCTAACAAAATAATAAGTTATCGATGTCTCTTTTATTGACGATTAGTCATCGGGGTAGCTAGTCCCTCCTACTCATGTAACCAACTACTTAAGGAACTATAACTGTAGTCATTCAAATTCAAATATGAATAATTAAAAGTATCTTTAACGTGGTTCAGAAGTGCGAAGGCGGTGCCACAACTCCTACTTCTTACTTGAAGTTAAAAACTCACTTAATTACACATTCACAATAGTTTAATTGTAATTTACAACTAGCTACAACAAAAAAATGACACTAACATCAATATATAATCAATAATTCAATTGAAGAAATATAGAACTATTCCACTTTTAAATGCTCTCGACTACTCTAACTCTATACACTAATTTCCAAAAATTAGAACACTTGAAACACAAACAATTTCATACTTACATAATATACATGCATATAATTAATTCATCAATTGACATCATGATGTAGAATATCCTCATACCAATCCAATATTCATAAATTAATCACAAATAAATTATTAATTAACTTTTCTTTTAATCAATCTTTATCATTTAACAAAGATTGAAAAAAGATTTTTCAATTAGTAGGTAAAGTATGCAACTATTTTTACTCCAAGTTAATATAACAATCATAAAATTAAAATAAATCTCGTAGTACATAAATTATTTTGGGTTAATCAATACTCTAAAATTTGATTGCAAAAGGATCACTAATCTTTTAATACCATAAAATAATTTTTCTTCATAATTTCAAATTTTTCCTTGAATTACTTCTTAATAAATCTTACGATTTTTTTTAAATACTTTTAAAAATCAATAAGATTACTAAAATTTCACCAATATCTTTCCCACCAAAATACCTCTCAAGATATTTAAGCACTCTTAAAATATATTTTTTAACCTATATTTTAA
>JBBPBS010000233.1:1492431-1561021 GCA_037974835.1 Cicer judaicum | reverse complement strand
AATTATATATTTTTTCCTAATTTCTAAAAACTATTTTTACAACAAATCTTCTAGATTATTATTATTTAAAAAAAAAGCACATAGTAAAACTTGGCTTAAATTATTTTTCACTTGTGTGACTAATCTAAATTTTAAATAAAATCATCATAAATGTATATTTTTATTATTATTTTAAGAATCAACACAACTCCAATACAATCTAATTTTCTAAAATAAGTCAACAATAATTCACTCATAAAATATTTCCTATTATAAATAAATCAAATTTAATCCCTTCAAAAATTTTGTTTCTAAAAGTCTAACTATAAAATTTCAACCAAACTTTAAGAATTACTATTGCTAATAATATGAATTTTATACTATTTCAAAATCATGATGAATGTCCTAAATTGATTTCAAAACCAATGTCAAAATTTTAATCATTTAGGTACAACCATCAACATTTTCAAGTGATTTTCGCTTTTGATAAAATAAAGTTAAGTGCCCATATAAAAACTGAATTTTTAAATTTCATAACTATTTTTCAAGACAAGATTTTTAATTGACAATAATATCTACAACATTATCTTAACATCAATAACAATAGTAATGAAGAAAATCACAAGATTTTTTTTCCACAGATATCAATTCAAAATTAAAAATAAGAATTTTCTAGTCAAAATTAAAACTTTAAACATAAGAGATATATTTTCTATCCAGTCAAGGTTTAGAAAGAAACATCTTTTTTTTAAAATTGTGTTTCAATAAAATAATAATAATAATATTAATAATAATAATAATTTTTTTCCTTTTCTTACTCAATTAGTAGACATTTTATCATGTGACCTTTTTTTGTACCATTATAAATCATTACTAAGTTCTTAAAATCTAAGACTCTAATATCAAGTTAAACTCAATGAGTTAATATTATCTAAATAAATAACTTCAAACAAATATCCTAACACCCTCACGATCCAATATTCACAGCCCCTTTAAACCAATGTAACAACAACACTTTATCATTTTCTTAAGAACAACACATAGTAAAAAATGGTGTAAATTTTAAGCTATTTTAGGTAGTAAATAACAACAGTAGTATAGAATTATTGTTACTTTATAAACAATAAAAATTCAACTCAATTTAATTTTTTTTAAATAATCAAGAGTAATTCAAAGAAAACTTATTTTTTTCATTTTACAAATAAGTCAACTCTAACTCAGATATTTTTTTTTAAACTTCTAAGTTCTACCACCTCTAATATTTAAGAATAATTTTTATTATAAATATGAGTTTTCTAATAATTCAAAATTACTGCTAACTTTCTAAATTGACTTCATTAGCAAACTCAAAATTTTAATAATGATTAATATATATAATAATGTGACACCCTAAATTCCACTATATCATTAGCTCTAATACCACTAATGTGACAGTCTAAATCTCAAAATAATAAATATAATAATTTATATCATATTCCTATAAAATTTGCAACAAATAAATAAAAATATATTTTCAAGAAAATAAAAACTTTATATTTAATTTAGGATATCACGTTTCTAAGAAATAAAAATAAAAACACTTTAAACTTATTTTATCCCTTAAAATAGTACAATCTCGATAAGCTTGATTTAAGTATAATTACTTGTTTTAATTCTAAAAACTTACTAGTACTTCTAAGGTTTTCATACAAAAATTCGATTCAAATTAAATAAGTAAAATACAAATTAAAACCCTTATTCCCGGTATCACCTATCTGAGCAGGGTTCCTCCCAAACTTGAACTTCAAGACTCATTAACCTATAATAACTGTGATTTCACAAATGCAGGGCCCAACCAATCAAACACAAACAACGAAGAAGTTGAGTTTGGAAATCATGATGACATTATAATACAAGAAAGAAGAACACACAAACAATCATAATAGGACTGTATCATTACACAAATATTCCACCAAGAAAATATCACATTCAAAGGTCAAAATCACTCAAGGAAAATCAATAGATTTCACTGTAACATCAAATTGTGTAAGAGAAATTATCACCACACACAATACATATTAATAACAACAAAGTAATTACAATAAAATGCAATGATATGCATGAGCTTGTACTCTACTTCACAATGTGGTACTATTCTAACTCTAAAGTACTTGTTTAGGAGGCTTGATACTATGCTACCATCCCGATGGACGGACAATTCAAATTGGCTACGTGATAGTCGAGGTAAACGTGTGTTGCGTGGTAGCTCCCGACATTTGGAGTGCTACCTCCAAGTCACCTAGGAATTCTCCACCTGAATACCTCCAAGGTCTAACAATCTTGCCTTAAGGCTCAACAGTAGATCGCCACGATCAGGCTCATTCAATTGTACTTCCCCAGAATCACTGACTTGTCAGACCCTACCTACATCATGACAACATAATCTTCACTTCACAATTTCTCAATATTTATTTTCTACCCTCATTGGCCTATGATACTCCATTAAGAATTATCATCTCAAACACAAATTGAAATCACAATTATTTCACCAACTATGGATTTACTTCAATATTCTCATCACAAATTTACAACATCACTATCATTAATCATATCTCATCACATAAACTCATCACAAATTTATAGCATCACTATTATCGAGCATACATCATTACATAGGCTTGCCACAAATTTATAACATCGTTAGTATTAATTATACATCATCATAATCACATAAACATATCAAAATAAATTCACTTTTTAGTATCACATCACATAAACACATCTAATCAAACATATACATAAAATTCATTCAACATCTAATATCTCAATAATATCAAATATCACACATTTAATAAAAATAAATCAAACATCACAATAATATCCAATATCACACATTTAATGAAACTAAATCAATCAACACCTTATAAATATTTCTATTCCATATTTTAATCTCACAATTCTAATATTTTAACATTAATTAATTTATCACTCAAAGAGCTACTGCCGTACGTAGCGAGCCCCGAATGAATCGTTGGAAAATACGGTTTTCCCGTTCATCTCACATTATATTATACTCATAAATTCAAACGCTATCTCACGCCTTACCTTATTTTGATGCTTTCAAATAATAGTATGATTCCAAAAGCAAAAAATCCTTGTTCTTTAACTTTTTATCCTTCAATCGATCTAACTCGATAATTTATTGGTAGACGCCAAAAATAAATTATGAGAAAATACTCTAGAAACTAAATTTCGAAATCCGGTCAAGGAAAATTACCTTAAATCAGAAAACCAATCAATGGATAGTATAGCCATTTTTCACACGATCATTTTGGTGTTGGTTTCACTCAAATCGGACTTACTGTGAAGAAGAACGGTGAAAAATAACGAATTTTGTAAACGGAAAAATCGGATATTTTAGGAAGAAATTCGGGTTGTTAAAAATCTGGAAAATTATGTTTAATTGAATAGCTAAATGAGTAAAACAACATGCTGAAATTTGGATGAAAACGGAGAAACTTTTACGAAATAGGTCACCGGTGTCAAACGATAGATTGTTGTTGTGTTTACTCTTTGGTTCTACGGCTGCCCGTCCAACTCATTTCCCTTTTCTTTGTTTTATTTTATTAACAATCATGGTTCAGAGGGTCAAACCCATTGGTCTCTTTATTTTTGTTTTTGTTTTACTATTATTATTTTTATTTTGTTAAAATAAAGTTAATAATTGTTTAATCTCCTTTTTAATATTCCTCCAAACACCATTTAGTTTTTCAAACATTACTAAGATTTTATAAATTAGAGTAATTAAAATAATCAATATATAAAAAAAAAAAACATATTACTAATAACTGAAACTTTCACATTGAAAATAATCCCTACAATTTTACTTATTTATCAAAATATTCATATTATAATAATACCATCATATTAGAAAATAGTCAAAATTATAAAATAAATAAATATAACAACAATACTTTATGTTAATTACTAAATCATAAAATATATCTATAAAATCACAATGTCATAACAAGTATAAAAGAATAAAGTAAATCAAACACAATATCAGTACTATCTCAAGATAATTATTTTTAAAAGAAATAACTAAAAATAGAAAATAGTTATAAATAATTGAAATATAACTACGTGCATATTTAACATCAGTCAAACGCACCTAAAGGTATTACTTTAATTGGGTACACGTATATATACACATAAAATCGTATAAAATATATATATTAGACTAAAATACTATTATTTTTTAAAAATATATCAAATAATAAAATATAATATTTATTATGTATATCGCTCATGTAATCTAAGATTTTTAAAACTAGCACATCATAGAAATCACCTATATAACCAAAATTAGTCAAAAACTTTATTATCATATATTCTAAAATAATTTTAATATTAAATTAATTATTTAAAATCGTGTTTAACTAATAAAATAATTTAATATAAAATTTAAAGTGTTACACGTAATGCAAGCAATGCTCTGTCTAGTTTGACTCTAATGACTACAACAAACATATGATCATCTCCTTTTACTAGGATTTACAAGCAAGTGTTTGTCTACCTCTAACAATCATGTCAAGCAAGTAATCGTCTGACTCTATTATAAAGTAAATGCTCTGATAAAAAGTTAACATCTTAAAAAAGTCAATGTAATGAAAAGCCAACTCCCAAAAAAGTCAATGTTTTGAAAAGACAATGCTATGAAGAAGACAAATTTTTTGTGCATCATCTACTTAACACTCTGAATCTGTTATTTATCTAAAGGTCTATGTGACATATTCTGATCATGATATCATCTTCTTTATATGTCTCCATATCAAGATACACACAATCAATTACAAGGACTATTTTTAGATAAGATTTAATGGAGAATCAATTTCTAAAGATTTGATATAAACTTCATGATACATGTTATTTTAATTCAATCATGATACGACCAAAAACCCTAAAGTTTCTCGATAAATGGATGAGCAACACTTTTTGATAGAAACAACAACAACAACGCACTGCAATAAGCACTACATATCCGTCTCTACATTCTTGCTATCTATCCTTTTGTTTTCTCTAAGTATTGAGTAACAGTTTGTGAGAATAAAACTTCTAACCACCCTCTTGTGAGAGTATTTAGTAAACCCTCAAACTTACTCCTTTATAACCTAGCCAATAGTGGTTGCATTCATCAACGACTTAAATTTACAAAGCTAGAAGGTTGAGAACTCTTTAACACATTCAATTTCACTAGCAGGTGTTCAGTGGAAGTGTGATTTGATTGGTGAATTAGTGGATTAAATTATTTAGTTTTAAGGAACTAGACATAGCAATTATGTTGGTGGTGAACCAATAAAAAGTGGTTGTGTTATTATGTGTTTATGTTTTATCTACTTTACTTTCATCGCTTGGTTTTAATATTGCTAAAACATTTTTTAAAATAAAACACAATTCAAACCCCTCACTTCTTGTGTTTCTCGTTCTATAGTGCCTTCTGTCAGGTTGTTAGTAGCTTTCTAGATTGATTGCTCTAGGCTTTCTCAAGCTGCAAGATCCATAGATAAAGGATCTTAGTTATTTGTCTGAAACTAGTTGAATCCTGGAAGACCAACTACATTCCATGATCCATGGTGTCCCTTATCCAGTTGTTAACAAACGAAATGACCTTGTTCCACTAGTTTAAAACACCATTAGGGTTTAAACTTTGAATATTCCTATTACTCGCTAAAGTGATTTCGACAATAAGAGAAGTAATGAGTGAGTCAAGTTTAAGAATCCAATGGGAATGGAATGTGTAAGGGGATTGAGGTCATGAGAGATGATAGGGGTGTCAAGTTCAAAGTGAAAAGGAGTTGAGGGAGGAACATAAGAATCTTTCTGAAGAAGTTTTTGAGATTAAGTCAATGATGTATTGAGTTATTGAGTATATTGCTTATTGAAAGAGATTCATCAGCCTTAGTGAGGTAAGGTAAAATGCATGGGTGGAGAAGGTAAGTGCTTATAGAATGGTAGAATTGATAGATTTTTGTGGATGGTGTTTGGTTTGGAGTGTTGGTTCATAGAAGGAGAAAGTGTTTGAGATATGCAAAGTGTTATGTTATGGTAGCCTCAAATATTTCATCTAAGGTATCAATGTTAGAGTTAGTAAGGGTATCAAGTGCAGGGTTAAAGGAAGGGCCAACTAAGTTCGTATGTTGGGTAGAGGGTATGAGAGGTTCAAGTTGAGGTTGTTCACTGCTATTGAATTACCAAAAAATGTAGAAGGAGTAGTTTGCTCAGAGTTTGATGTTATCTTCTATTTCTTCCTCATAATCAATTGTTTCTTTTTAATCATCCTCTTCTATACTCAATGTCTTGACAACAATTTTTATTTTCTTCTCTAAGACTTGAGTTGTTTTAGGCAGCAAAAGGCAAACTAGAGCCATCTCATTGTTAGACTAACACATCCTTAAGTATTCTAGAACGACTCCGTTGTTCTGATCTTCTTCTTAATATCCTAGAAATCTTTGAACTCTTTTTTGAAAGTGTGGTCATTTTTTTTTTCATGATATTTGTGGATTTTTTGTCTTTGTCCTTTCAATCTTATTTTACCCTCATGTGTATCAAAATTAGGGGAGTCCCAAAATTTTGATTTATAAGCTTCTTTTTAAAAGATCAAAAGATTATTAAGTCAAATAATTTTTTAGTACTACATTAATGGGGGGCGTTTTTGAAAATCTTATTTTGTGAAGGAAAATTGTTCATTAATTGTATTATAGTTATTTGTCATCATCAAACAGTGGAGATTGTTAGTGGAAAACTAGTTTAAGTTACAATTCTCTATTTATGTTTTGATGATAACAAAAAAAAAATACATATCAAGTGTCCCCTAACTGTATTTGCTAAGTGTGCATATTAAGTTTGAAGACAAAGAGTCATATTTATGATTATCTATTTTAAGGTAACATAAGTTATAATTAAGTTATAGATAATAATCAAGTAATTATTTCTAAATACAAAGAATATTATCACCTAATAAACAAGTAACTATGTTTACTAATAGAGCAAATCATAATATAGCAATAAGAAGTGTTGCAATATACAATTTAATTCGAAATCTTAATAACCATGATGTTTCTCTATAAAAAGACGTGTAATATTCATTTAAACATAACAAAAAATACTACAAAAAGTACAATAATGTTGTGTCTACACCTTTATTTTTACCCTATTATTTTTCTAAGTGTTTAGAGATACTTTACTTTCTGAAAGCATATCTTTGTAAACACACTTTTGTGAGAGTTATTCAGAAAAAATCCTATTAGCCAGTAGAGGCCACATCACTCAACAACTTGAGTGTAATAAACTAGAAGTTTGAGAAGACTTGAACACAATCAGGTTGACTAATAGGTGCTCATTGGACGTGTGATTCATGGTAAATAATGAAGTAATTCATTCAGTTTGAAGGGGCTAAACGTAGCTATTGTGTTGGTGCTGAACCATGATAAATTGACTTCTGTTATTATGTGTTTATCGTTTTATCTTCTTTGTTTTAATCTTACTGAAAACCCTTTTAAAATAAAGCACAATTCAAACCTCATTTGTTGTGTTTCTTGTTCTACAAGGATAACTTCATATCTCTCTAGTTGATGGCATGGTCTCCCAAACCTACGAGGTTCTTGTGCTACTTGAGCATGAGGCTTACCCACAACTCCTTGTGGTGCTTGTTCTTGTTCTATCACAGGCGGTGCAAGTTTTGGTGGATCTTGGACTTCTCCAAGTCCTATATTCCTCCCACGGGTTTCTTAAGAGGCGAACTCCATTTCTAGGAATACACCAGTTCTCCGAATGAACGCTTTTTCATTAGAGGAATATAGGACTTAAAATACCCCACAAATATACATTTATCATATTTAGAACCAAAATTATTATAAATTAAATGTTTCACATAAACCTCACAACTTTATTCTTTTCAAATACTACATCCATATGGATCACAACTTTTCCTCCTCCAGATCTAGTCAACTAGAGTTTATATATTTTACCCTTCAGGATAACCAAGGAATATAACTTTCTTAGATCTTGGCTCAAGCTTTCCTTCCTCGGCATGAATGCAGAAAAAAAATGCTAAGGTTTTCATAGCTAGCTCAAGCTATATTAGATGAGGCACATTATTAACATATTTAAATACCTTTATTCCCATAATTTTCAGCCAACTTTGTTACCTATTAGGACTTTTCCATCATCAAACATTTTGTAAGAGTCAAACCATTCTTTGTGTAGTGTCATGTGAAAAGAAAACCCTAAGTCAAGAATATATTCATTTGTTTATGCTTCCTAAGTTATTGCAAGATCATATAAGCTTCCATACCCATCTGTCACGATAGTCATGTCGCTTGAATCTCTACCTTTTCCATTGTTTATCTTCTTGAATTCACAATTAAGCATTAACTAACAATTTGGTTTGGAAAAAATATCAAGAAAAAACAATACTTTTGGAAATCATAAGTTTTTCCAATTTGTCACACTAACGAAATTTTTTCCATAAAGAGATATTTTTCTTTTCCATTACTTACCCTTATTTTTTTAATTCATTATTTTAATTAATTTTTGTATGTTAGTAGAAGTGAGAATAAGCTGGGTCGAACTAGGCTTTGCTAAGCTTGAGCCTGATCTATCAAAAAATTCAATGTCTAAGTCTGATTTCTCATAGACTTACTTTTTAGGTCTGAGTCTAGATAGAAGTCTAGTATGACCTGCTAACCTAGTTAAAAGCCTATTTTATGTAATATTTTTTAATAAGTAATCACACATATATTTAAATAGATTAATGAGTTAATATGTCAATGAAATTAAGTTCTATTTTGATATTTAAAATCACATTTTAAAGTATATGACTTTATAAACATTATATTTAAATTATATTTTATAATAATACCTATAAATGTGTCAAAAACTAAATAAGAGTTTTTTATAACTATATCTTAGTTTTTAGGGTTTTTTCTTTAATTGCCCCAATGCGAAAGTAATTTTCCTGAATGCCTACTTTTTTGTTTCAACAGAAAGTCCTTCCCTGGGGAAGCAACCACCTGAAGAGAAGTTTTGTTATCTCAATAGAAAGTCGTTTTCCGGGGAAGCGACCTTCAACTGCCTTTTTTTTTCATTTCATTTTCATGTTATAACAAACTATTTTTAAAATATAGCAAAAAAAAGGTAGTTGGAGGCTGCTTCCCTAGGAAACGACTTCCTATTGAGATCAAAAAAAATTCTATTTATGTGGTCGCTTCCCCATGAAACGACTTTCTGTTGAAACAAAAAAGTAGAGCATTCAGGAAAATAACTTTTGCATTGGAACAATTAAGGAAAAAATCCTAAAAACTAAGATATAATTATAAAAAACTCACTAAATGAGATTAATATGCGTAAATTACTAAAAGTTGAATATATATAACAAAAAAAAAATCAAAATTTAATATAATAATTATAATAGTAAAAAAATATTATTTATATTTATTTAAATACACCAACCTAATATGTTTAAAAGGATTATTAAGTAGTTTGTAATCTGATATTTTTAACTAATTAGGCTTTTTTGAAAGCCTCGACCTTATTTGCTTAAGAAAAATGTCTGATCTGCCTTGAGCTTGACGTAGGTTAGGCTGTAAGCCACTATCGATCGGTCTGACCTATTCTCATCCTTATATGTCAAGTAACTTTTGAGGTTGAATTCAACAATTAAATTAAATTTATAATTTAATTATAGTAAACTAATAAATTTCATTAATTATGTTACTAACTTTTGTTCGGTCTGTCTCTTTTTCTTCTGTTACCAATTTTTGTGTGTGGATAAATTATGTTAATTAATAAATTAAATAAGTATTTATTTAAATTTAAATTAATACGTAATTTATTTTTAATTAATTTCAAATAAAATTTAACTAATTTTGTTATGAAATAAATTAAGTTATTGAGGTTTAACTCTCTAATTTAGTTACATAATTAAAATTTTATATTAAAAACAGGTAATTTTATTAACTTAAATAAATAAATAAAATACCTGAATCGCTTAATGAATTTAAAATTATCAACTTTGACTAAAAATCAAATTAACAATATAAAATTACATATTAATTTTTTTTGTCAATGTTAATTTTTGTTCTTTAAAAGATAATGTATTGTCAGTAGATTGAGTTATTTTTCTATGATTGTAGACAATTATTTTCTTTCGTTTTAAAAATTCATAGTTTATTAAAAATAAGTCAATAAAACATTTCATATTTTAGCTAGAACACTCTTATCCCTACCCTAACTCATGTCCATTGATTTACATATTTTCCGATCTGTCCAACAAATTATTAACAATGTAGTGTTTTAAACTTCATTCTTCAAAAAGAAAATAATAATTTTTCGTTGACTTTCAATTATTTATTTATTTATTTTCTCTCTTATATATTCATTTTATTTTGTTTAATAGACTCTTTCTCTTTTTTGTGTGGGTCTCAACCAAAACAAAAACACATTTGTTTCTTTATTATTTTTGTCAATTATTTTTCCTTTTCCTTTGCTATTATCTTTAAGATAAAACACACTCTACGTTTTATATGAAAATCAATTTTATACTATTAATTAATATAAATCATTTTTAATTTATTAAACATTAATATTATCATTTCATTTAAAGATTGTGCTTCTCATGTATCAATAATTTTATAATTGTTTAATTTCAATTTCAATCATTTTATTTTTTACTAATTCACAAAATTGATCTTTTAATTCTAAAAGTTAATAATTTTAATTATTTCTTTTTTATTTTTTAATTAAAAAATAATAACGTGAGATGTTTTAAATAACGTTACATATTATACGATAATGTAAAAATGATTAACACATGAAATTAAAATAAAACGTACTAAAAACTAAACTTTTAACTTTAAAAATTTTTTATATTTATAATTTAATTAATAACATATAAATAATTAATATATTTAAATAATTCTATATTAATTAATTGTATCTCACATAATTAAAAATATATCAATTCTACACTTCTTTAATTCAAAAATTTAATGAATCAAAATTATTAAATTCAAAAATTTAATGAATCAAAATTATTAATTTTTGAAATAGAAAGACTATTTCTATAGATTAATAATAATAAGATAATTAAAATTGCAATTCCCCTCATGTAAAATTTAAAATGTAATTATTTTTTACTAAATACCGAAGCAAAAACTGGATGACAATCCAGTGAACCCTGTATAACTGGAGCGAGAGAGAAAAATAAAGAAAAATATTTGAATTTCTTCGCACAAAAAATAAAATAATTATTTATTATTTGTGCGATATTTTTTCAGCGACAAACGTTATAGTTTTCTTCATCCGCGAATAAAACACGTTGTTGCCGATGTTGGAGATAACGGTGTAACGAATCTCAATCCTTTTTGTTTCTTATCAAGCTGCGAGATTCGGTAATATTTCGCGTGTCTTAGATTTCGTTTCACGAATACTGAGGATTTTTCAAAAAGTAAGCTTTTTATTTTTATTTATTTTTTGTTCCTTTTTCAATTTTTCTTCAAGGCTCGAAAATTTGCAGCAACAAAGACCATTTTTTTTATTGTAATAATTAACTGTTTTGGCATTGGTTTCGGTTGTTTTTGCCAAATGGGTTTCTCTAAAAAACGGGTTTTGTAGTGAAGTTTAAGTGGTTTATGTTTCTCATTGTGAAATTTGGTTCATTTGAGTAGTTTTAGTATTGTTGGGGGTTTTTGTTTTTTGTTTTAATTCACTGAGTGGCAGTGTTGTCCATTGCAAAAAATAGTGATTTGTTCAAATTTCACAACGTAACATTGCCATAACGCCTCTGTAGCTGCAATTTCACAAGATTTTATATATACTAGCAATTGTTCAAATTCCACTACGGCATTTAACAACATTGCTGAGTGGATTGTTTCTTTTTCTTAGAATGGTTGCTTTTAGGGAATGATTTTGTGAACATTGGTTGAATTCGACTTTCGAAATTGGGAAGAATTTATGTTTCTGATTTCTTCTTGTTCCTTATTTATAGTTAGTCTCAGTTGTTTCATTGCTTTTCAGGTATTGTTGATTCTCCTTGCTAACACTTGGGGAGTAAATTCTGATGCTTAGAGTGGTTAATGGAGGAGGTTTAATTTAATTAACAATATAATAAGAGTTGTTTGGTGAATCAGTGATTGTGGTTTTGTTTTCATAGAAGTGTTTTTGTTATTGTGAGAACACTTGAAGGGTATTTGACTAATTCATGGAAATTTCTTCCCTTGGTTGTTTGGTGTTAATAATTGATAGAAAGAGGGTAACTTGTAGTGTGGAGTTTGGTTAGTGAATGTGAGAGTGAGTGAAGGTAAAAATGGATTTGTGGGTTGTTGCAGCTGCTGCTGGAGCTGGTTATTTAGCTAAATATTGGAAAAAAAGTTTGGAAAATGGTGATAGCTCTTATCATTTGTCGTCAGAGGATTCAAAGTTTCAGAATTCTGAGTCCTTGAACTGCCCCTTATCCTTCCTCAAACAAGTGCCGAGACGTGAAACAGGAAAGGAGGTTTCTTTAGGTAGAAATGGTTCGAATGAGAAGTATTCAGACGTAAGCTTTTTAGAAGGTCCTTCCATAGGAGATGTGGCTTCTAATAGAGGGTTTAATTGTGAAAATATGAGACAGTTCCGGAATTATAATGAGAGTGATTTACTATCTATATCGAACTTAGCAGTGCCGTTTTCCCCATATGATGATAACTTTAAGGATGGTGACGATGGAAACGAGCAAAATACTGATATTTTCGGCGACCGTGGTTGCTTTCTTTCTGATTTATCGGCCAAAGTTGTTCCTATTCACAATTCATTTGGACATAAAACCTCTCTCAAGTCGAAGTGTTTTACTGGGCATGATAGTAGACCATTAAATTCCTTAGAAAGCTGTTTCATGGCTCAGATGTACAAAGAGCATGCCAAAATGGAAGAGTACGTCTTTAGTCCTCTCTCATCACCATCTACGGCCACACGGCCATTCCGTGTAAGCAATGGAAGCCGAATACTCAATAGAGAAAATGATACTTTGATTGGTGCATCAACTGGAAGCAAGGAGCATAAGTTGCATAAACCTGGTCGAGCAAAAGAGGAAAATGCAGTTGGGGTTCCTTCCTTACCGAAAATTGGATATTTAAATGATACCAAGAAGAAGAAATTTGATGGAGTTATTGGGCGAAGTCGAAGGTCAAGCTTTTGTGATGACATGTTTAGTGGAAAACTCGTCCATACTCGATATGGTATATTTTCTGATTTTAAACAATACCTCTTTAGACTGTGTTGTGTTGGAAATCTTTGTTCATATATTTCTGTTTTGTGCCTATGTTTAGAACTTTTTCTTTTGAGTTCAGAGTAGTACACTTGTTATTCTTGAAGTAATTACCGGTCTTCTGATGTGATAGACTTCTTTTCATTCTATGTTTAGTTAGTATCTTCTTGTATTTTGAGAAGAAAAAATGTAAAGGAATATCAGCTCAAAGTAGCAGAATTTGAACAAACTGTTATTGCTCTGCTCTACGCTTACACCAGTTCTAAATGTTGTCAAATAGAGACCATAGCATTGCTATAGTACTGTTGCATAACATAATTTGAACAAACTGCTACTTTTCATGATCTGCTATTAACAAAATTGCTAGAGGTGTGTGATATAAATGTAGGTATTTGATATTTCTATATAATTCATTGATCTAAGATAAGGACACTCATGTGTTGTTAAAAAGTGATTTGCTTGTGAACTTGTTAGGTCCTTATATATTGGAAAGATATTATAGCTCTTTGTTTCTCTATTGATGGGAATTTATATAGAAACACATAGTAGAACAGTGTCATTGTTCCTCTACAATAGACATTTTTTTGGTGCTAGAAGTGAAAAGAAAGTGCTATAAAACAGCATTCTCAGCATTGATTAGCAAAGGGTTTACTATATAGTTTTCTAACTAGCCACATCACTAACACTGATTCGTCGATACCAATAATAATTTGAAAAATAGAAGTAATTGAATGTAACTAAAGTGTCACGGCATGCGGTCACGTGTCACGTATCAGAACGCCTTCAATCTAAAGTGTCTATGTTCCATAGGTTTAACCAAGGTTTCGTATGCATTAGAAACTTCAAATAATGATGTTGGTACTTGATTTCTGTTGTGTAATGTGTTTTACTTTGATAGTTATGTTTATTAACACATATGTAATCATCAGATCCAACATTTCTCTTTAGTCTTGGGGTGTCTTTTGGGATAATAATTTCCATCATGGCGAATAAAAGAGAAATAGTCAAGCTAAGAGAACTGTTTAAGCAGAGTGAGAATTTGGTTCAAGATCTACAAGACGAACTCGATATGAAAGATTCGATGACTGTGAAGGAGTTACAACATGAAAATTATGGTTTACAGGATACATGTGATCATTCCTTCAATGGTAAGGAGCTACATGAATCTTCCCCTGAAAAGCATATGGATAACTCTCCAAGAATTGACTGCAAAGAATCGCACGATAAGAAGGAGGAAGAAAGTTCAGAATCGATGAGCAAAATTGAAGCTGAGCTTGAAGCTGAACTTGAGAGATTAGGGTTGGACATGAATGCATCAAGCCTGGAAAGCAAATTATCTGAGCTTGTTGAGGTAAGCATAACTGTTGCATTTTCCGGTAACTTCACAATTCTCTGGCACAAAACAATCTTGACAGTGATGGAAATATCAAAGAATGTAATGAAAGTGGTCCTTTTGATCTATATGCCTTATATCATAAAAGATAATATTACTCAATTCCTCAATAGTTTTCATCCTAATAAAGAGTGCAAAGAATAACCTGCATATATGTAAACACGAAAGAAGAATTCCTAGTACATCCATTCATTCTGATTTTAGTTGCAGCATTCCTATCATTTATTTGTTCTACTTCTAGTAGATATTTGAATTGTCCATTAAGTTTCTTGTGATTGGCTTTTGTTGGTGTTTAGTGTAACAACAGGAAAAAGAAAATACTCCCACACTTATATTTGACAGTGGCACCGACATTTTATATTGAAGGGGTGTCCAAGTGTTTGACACGTGTCAGTGTCGGACAGACACGGTTGTGGCACTTGTGATTGAAGACCAACACAACTTTGATACTTGTGATCGGACACGGGCACGACATTGACACTTTTAATTGCGTACATTTACTTATATATTCTCAAAATAATTAGTGTTAGTGTCGGTGTAATATCCAGTGTCTCTATGTCAGTGTGGTATATACTGGATTGAGTTCTATTTGCCCAATACTTCATGCCTTATTTTGCTTTGAAGTTCCATCACAGATGTTTATTTTGTAAGTCATAAATAAATTAGGGCATGTCTACTTTGTGAAAATATATATATATATATATATATATATATTTTCTTCTAAATTTTTTGTTATTTTTACTTGATAACAAGGAGATAAGAGACTCTTGAAATGAACAATTTTCTGCATTTTCAGAAGAAAAAAAAAATATCAAAGGAATTGTTTTCATTATTGAAAAATGTATCATCCCTAACTAGCATTTCATCTTCTCTCTATCACAACATAATTGTTCACTTGAAGAATCTCATCTCATTATCAAGTTAAAACGAACCCATATTTTAGAGAATTAAAATAAAAATGTTTTCACAGAGTAAACAGACCCTTATTTTTCTAGTGTAAAGTTGCATCCCATGCTTTGTTCACTGCTACTTTTGGCTCAAGTTAACAATTCTTAAATGTGACAATGAGTGTTAATGGTGCAAAATTCTTGCAGATTGACCCAGAGTTTGTAGCAGATTTCGCTCAAGGTGAGTTGCGAGTTGATTCGGTCAGTGAGACAGGTGTCAATGTCACAACACCTCTTCCTGCAAACTATGCAGTTTCGCCTCATGAACTGAGTCTACGTTTGCATGAAGTCATACAATACCAACTCGAGGAACGGGTGAAGGAGCTTGAGATTGCCCTTGAAACTAGTCAGAGGAAAGTAAGGTTTTTGGAATTTGAGCATAATGGTAGTTTCAAAATAGCATCTCCGTCTATTAAAGGAAACTTATCGACTCATGAAGACTGTGACAGTGACAATGTGTCTCAGCCCTTAATTCTCAATTTATCAGGTGAAGCTTTAGATGCATACAATGAAGCCTATGAAGAATTGATAAAGATAAATGATTCTGAAGACAATTCACCATCATCAGCCATTCATGATAGTGACCACAAAGAAGGTTCAGTTTCACATGATTGGAGTGCAGCTGTTTTTCAAGACGGTTCCGCGATGTACTCGATGGTTGACGAAGGAAATCTGTCAAGAGATGTCTGTTCTATCAAAGACACAATGTTGGAAGGGCAAAGCTCTAGTGAATTGAATGTTAGTGGAGATGATGAAAGTAGTGATTTTGATAATGAGGTGGAGAGGCAATTGATTAGGCAAATTGTTGAAAGGACCAAGAAAGGTTCTCCTCTTTTTCAAAATGCAAAAAAGATATTGTATTCTACGGATGAAGATGAACAACATTGATATCATCTAGTTTTTAGGATTGAAGGAATAGAAAAATAGTAACTTTTTACTGATTTACTTTATTTTATTTTGTCTTGATACTAGTAACTTTTTACTGATTTACTTTTCTATACTTTTCATAATTTCTTTATTATTATTATTTCATCAAGAAATTACAATGAATTTTGTCAAAGAAAAGAAAACCGGAATGAATGACCAACATCATCCATGTTTGATTGGAAACCAATTATTGGGAAGTGGCTTCTACAACCTTGTCCTTAAAACTATTTATCATGAACAAAATTTCTAAATTACTTGAGGAAGAAACTTATCGTGTGAATTACCAATATTAGAAAACAGAACAAATTAATGAATAATTAAGGACAACTGTATAAAATTAAATATGTAATATACAACTAGCTATAGGTGTTATTTTTCTGAACAAGTTATTTTCTAACGCCAACCTCAAATTAGAGGATAGTCATAATCAAGCACACCAAATCTTATATAAAAATAAAACATAAACAAAAAATATATTCAAAAATTTGATATATTTTATCTAAAATTTAACTAAGAGGCAAAAAGGGACTTTTTGCGTGAATACTTGCAAACAAATCATTGAAATAACAAATGCAGTAGAAGTTTTCTTAGAAACATTTTCATAACTAAGTAACAGCTAATCACATTTTCTTCAAGAGCATGCCAATCCATCCAGTGTAATTAAATATTTTGATTTCTCACAATAACCAAGAGTTCTCAATAAATATATGCTCCAAGTGAAGCTCAAAATTTAGTCAAATCACAAATCAACTCAAAACATGCAACAAAAATAAGATTCATGACAAAAGTTAAGAACTCTATATTGCTAATAATACATGCTTGAAAAGAAGATCAGGAACAAGTCCAATTAATTTTGGTAAAATCCTAAGAACTTTTAAGATTCCATCAAGCCCGTTTAGCAAAAGCACCCACTTCGTGGTCATCATTCCTGAAATTTTCGGCCACAGAGCCTCCAAAATCCCCACCCACATTCCTGCTATCAACTTGGCCATTTTCACTGTATCCAGACCCTCCACTTTGATCATATCCACCAGCAAAGCTGCTACCAGTACCTGAACCTCCAATGCCATATGCCGTGGCATTTCCAGGGTACTGACTATTGGCGAAACCATTGCTTGGACCACCACCAGCAGTACTATAATAATTATCACTCTTGCCAAATCCAGCAGCAGTGCCATAACCACTATCAACAGGAGCAGTACCATAGTTAACAGAATTGCTTTCTCCACCAACCACAGGAGCACCATAATTTGCATTGTTATCACTGCCATAACCACCAACAGCAGGAGCACTCCCATAGTTAACAGCATCAGTAGCACCATGATTCACATTGTTACCACCATAACCACCAACTGGTGGAGCACTACCATAGTTAACAGTATTGATTTCACCACCATAACCACCAACTGGTGGAGCACTACCATAGTTAACAGCATCAGTCGCATTGTTGCTATAAGCATTATAGTTATTGCTAGCACTGCTGCCCCCAAAATTGCTAGCTGATCCATAACCGCCTCCACCATAACCTCCAGAAGCATTGCCACCATAGCCACCACCACCGCTTGAAGGAGCACTGTATGAAGAGTTACCATAACCACCTTGATATCCACCACCACCATAAGAAGAGTTTCCATAAGATCCATCAAAACCACCACCCCCACCACCAAATCCACGGGATCTTTCACTGGCAAAATTAACACCAACCCGGCGACCATGCAGATCCTGATACAAAATTTACATTCAGAAATAAGTAATTATAGGAAAGGTAAATGAAATATTGTCAGTCGTTATATATGCAAAATTAAATAAACCTGAAGCCTTGAAGTAAAGTCCATATCTATACGATAACAGGTATCACTTGTGAAGTTATAAACTAGTTTATATCATCACAATTAAGTTACTGAAGATTTACAAATAAAATACAACATGTAGATGTGTTATAAGTTCCTGATAATGGAAATTTTAACAGGAGACCGGCAGATCGCGTGAATATCTTCCCACTGATGAGCCTATCAAATATAGGAACAACAATAGCCGGTAATCACAAGGGTGTTGTTCTCTGTATCATCTAATATCTATAATGGGTGTCACAATGATTAATTATTTAATAATACTCAATCTCACAGTTCAAAATAATGAGACAGCACTAGTCCTTGAGAAGTGCCATAATCAGGACCCAAATTAATAGTGACAGTCACAGTAGCAGTAACCTAGATATTTAGAAACATTAGTAAAAACCCTACAATGATTTACCTATGTAGTTTCAGCATTTCTATATGAGTATGCAATCATTCTGCAGTTTGTTACAAAAAATGAAATATTAAAAATAGTATAATACTAAGAACAATCTGCATTACCTGTCCATCCAAGGCCTGAATAGCACTTGATGCCTCCTCAACTGTACTGTAAGTAACAAAGCCAAATCCTTTGGACCTACCAGTTTCGCGATCCATAATTATCCTTACTACAAAAATAACAAGATTAAACAGCAATTAATACTGACTTCAATTAACGCAAATGACTTTAAACAGTATATCAATACCGCCCCTCCAAAACATTGTATAAAAGGCAAAGGAAAACAGAGAATCTTCGGACTACTCACCATCAACAACTTCGCCATATTTTGAAAACACTTCCCTCAAACTTTGTTCATCAGTAGAATATGAAACACCTGCAACACATAAAGGTATTCATTCTTAGTCATTATTAGTATAGTATTCTTAGTCATTATTAATATAGTATCAACTATCAAGATCCTACCTTGACATGGCAGGGTCTAAAACAGGGTCAAACTCATTATTATGGATTTATCATTAGAATTTTATCTTACATTTACAAGCTATGAAGCACTGACAAACACGAATATCGGACACAACACTAACATTGACATGTAGACACCAGTAATAATTTAGGAAAACATAAATAATTGAATGAAATTACATGTGCTAATGTCATGTCAAACATTGACACGTGTCGGACACTAGACACGTCTTCAATTTGACGTGTCGGTACTCTATAGTTTATAAGAGAATGACTTCACAACTTGAACATGTGAGAACCTCAAACAAGACTCCCTTTTAATATACATAAAAAAGGACACTACAAAACTAGTGTATATTGTAGTTAAAATGCACCTCCTACAAACAGCTTTGAAGACGGAGAACTCGAAAAGCACCTAATGGCTTGGAAAACAGATGGAAATGAACGAAACTCGGAAGTGATCTTCCTATTTGTTGCATTCCTTAGCATATTCCCAACTCTACCAAAGAAAGCCATTATTGTAACCTGATAGGAAACCATAAACACTTTAAGTTACATTCAGAATGCAATATAATATATACACAAAAAATTAGAATAAATAATCTATACCCCAAAAAGAAAGAATAAAAAATCAAAATTTCCACAACCCTGAAGAAAATAAATTAAAATAGTTCAAACATTTTCATTCACTTTTTCTTTTGGTTTTGTTTCAGGAACCAGAAAGAGTTATTATTATGATCAAAGACAAAAGTAAAGTAATTGGACAATGAACAGAACAAAAATATTATCATGTAAGTATTTCGAACCTAAATCATGGAAGTTGTAAGAATAAAGAAAAAGAGTGAAAAGAAAAACGAATTCAAAAAAAAAAAAAACAAGGGGGCTCGGTTGCAGAGAACGTACCTTGGATTTCTTCTCTGTTGAACAATATTCAGTTATTTTCTCTACTGTCTTTAAACCCTAGCAAGATTTCGCGGAAAGGGTTTAAGCATACGTGTGTTATATATATAACATTTTTCTACAAATATTGCTTGCAATTGGTATCAACCTTTAATTCTTACAGCGGCAAATTATAGCCCTTGGATACTCTTGAAAGAAAACAGGGTATCATACACAAACGTAAGTTAAATATTAATGATATAACAATTGTAATTAGTGAAAATATTTTTATATTAATAATATATATAAATTAAATATTTTTGTTTTGTTTTACTCCTCTAATAAATAAAGAGGTTATCATAATATGCATTTATGTTGGGGCATAAATAAAATTTAACTATAGATTATTTTAATTATTATTTAAATTTATATTCTTTCAAATTATTTATTTTTAATTGAAATTCATTCACCAATTTATTTAATTATCATTATAGAAATATTATTCTCTTAATCATCACAATATGTTTGCTTTAGATACAAATCATAGTGCTAAGATGCATGTAATTTGTTGGTGTTTGATTGTTGACGCTGCCATAAGTGGGAGCTTCTCATATATATTCCTACTATATATATTCCTACTAATAAATGTGAACTAGTGTGGACGTTCATGCACCTTAGAGGATAAAATTTTAATACAAATGTGTCAACAAATAAAAATTAGATTTAACCATTTGATTCATTTATATAAATGTACGTATTTTTTATTTTGATTGCCTATTTTTTTTTTAAATTTAAATTTAAAATCATCTATATCTTTAATTATTGATAAAAAAATTTATCTAATAAACGAATAAATGACATAATACTAATTTGTTTAAAATCATTCACGATGTTTATGTTGACACTAATTTATTGTTCTTAATAATTTCCCTTTTCTTATTTTTTATTTTTTATTCTAATGAGTAAGTGTTGCACTAAAAACACAATTAGAGCAAATATATTTTATCATAATAGTATAAAAGATTATTGTATTTATATAAATTAATTAGTAAATATCAAATTAAATATGATTATTTATTATTTGAATTAAAAATAATAGTAGAATTGGTAACTACTCTAGTTAAATAGCAATTAAGAATAAGAATGTAAAGTTCGAGATCCATTGAGAGAAGTCTAGTGTCACGGTTTCACTTTTAACTTTGATTAACCTCGATTCTAGATTTATTCAGATTTCTTACTTTTGATTCAATTATCAATCTATTTACTAAAACTATTAACTTGTGCAGTTCACCAATTTTGTCCGACTAATTAAAAATAATTCTAAAAAATAATAATATGTTTAATAAATATTTTGCAATTATTATTATTAAATAAAAAAATCATCATTTCATGAAAATTTGACCAGATTTTGAGTACATATTTACTTTATTTCTATTACATTATGCTTAGTACAAAAATAAAAATAAAATAAATAAATAAATGTGTTTTCTTGTTCAACCCCTTCTTTCTCTTATGGCTCTTTCTCCTTCCTTTCATATTACTCTTTTGTTTTGATAAGACTTAAATCTTCGTTTAAAATGCACTCAATCAAAAAGGTGAGCCATTTTTTTCCTTAATTATTTAAAATTGCTTGAGGTTTGCTACAAAACAATAAAAAAAAAATCAAATCTTAATTTTATCTCATACATTGATCATTTTAGCCGATAAATTGAGACAAAAGTGCATCAAAAGGGATAAAAATTAATTGAGTAAAAAATTTAGCTGAAAAATAAAAATAGAGAAAAAAAGAAAAAGAAAAATTTTTCTTGATAAAAAATGAGAAACAAAAAGAGTAGATTATGGACAAGAATGAAGTTGAGTAGAGAAGAAACAACCACCCAAACTCCATCCTCAAAATCATATATTTCAAAACTAAAAGAGAAAAAACAAAAACAAAAAGTATCATATTTTTCATGATTAAGCTACCACCGGCATCGCCGACCACCGTTACACTATCGATGTCTTATTCTTTGCTGATATACACACATTCGCATCTCTCACGTGTTTCGTTCTCTAACTCTTTAATATTGCGTTTTATTTTGTTGTTTGCTTGCTACCAGTTTTTATTTCACTCTTAGAAATAATGCCTTTTATTTGTTTGTTTAAAGTCGAAAGATTAATTATTGTTAAAATGATGTATTGAAACTTGACTTATAGAGACACGTCTCTATAATGTTAGACAACAGGGGTATGATTGAAACTTGAGTTATAGAGACACGTCTCTATAATGTTAGACAACAGGGGTATGTTTTAGTTTTTTCACACGCAGTAGGCACAATTTGCATTTACTTTTTATTAATTCATTAAACTTTATAAAATATTCTTGTAAAAAAAAAATCAAATAAAATATTACTTCAAGTTATGTGTGGACATAAATTGTTATATCATCATAGTTCTAAATTGTTATATCATGATAGTTCTAAATTATTTTTAATAAATTAATAATTGTACAAAAATTATTTTAAAATGATTAATTAGATGTGACTTCTTCTTAATTTTTGAGTGTTGTAACACAAATGGTACAACTTGGAATTTTAAAGCTCAGTTTTATAACAAAAATAATAAAATTATTCTTAAACGTATTAATTAGATGATACATCTTTTTAGTATTTGAATTTTTGAGACACGAGTTATACAACTGAGTAGTCTTAAAATTCATATTTGAAGATAATTATTCAAATTAAATAAATTTATTTTCTTTCGTCAAAACAACTTTATTTATCAACAACAAATTTTTTTTTTAAATGATCAATACATCCATATTTTCTACTCAAGAACTACGTAGCTTTGATTTTTCCATCGTACGTAGGAGTAAGATCGCACTCTTGTCAAGTATAATAATATTTTTTTCTTTATATTTTGAATACACTTTTTTTCTAGATTATTTATATAAAAAATAATATTTGTATTTAGAAAAAGAAAAAATAAATCTATATAAGTTAACATTAATTTTGGAATAATCAATTATAGGCAATCGTATTTTAACGGATGTCGTATGGTGTTAATACATTCTCTATGCATAATTGACTCCCGAACTCAAAAGTTGGTTTCAAATATCATTTATTTTTTATTTTTAAGGGTTTCTCAATATTTTTCCTATTTTAAATGAATTTTGGTGACAACTCTATTGAATTCGAAAAACACTCAAAATTTTAGGCCGACAACTTGTTTAGTCGTGATTAATATTCTTTTTTCTAAATTAATCTCTTGTTTGGTTATGTAAAGAGTTTAAATTCACAAAAAACATAAAATACAAAAATATTAAATGATTGAATAACTAAAATTAAATTTGGTTATGCAATAATTTATATAGTCTTGACTACTATAGGTTCACCAACTAAACTAATTGATTAAAAACATACAGATGATGTTCAGTCATAACACGTGATTAGAGAATAGGAAAATTTAAAAGTGAATATGCAAACTGGTTCTTGAAATTTTGTGAATTGGAAAATACACCTTTGACATTGTAAAATATCAATCAAAATAGTTCTTGTGTAAAGTTTTGTCGATAGATACTTTTATGTGGTATTGTAATTGAATATGTGACTTATCCAAGTTGATCTCGGATCAATGTTAT
Organism: Cicer judaicum; assembly: GCA_037974835.1. Classification (NCBI taxonomy): domain Eukaryota; kingdom Viridiplantae; phylum Streptophyta; class Magnoliopsida; order Fabales; family Fabaceae; genus Cicer; species Cicer judaicum. Next base: position 1,537,235 of record JBBPBS010000233.1, on the reverse strand, counting down.
CTTATTGGAGATAAATTTGTCAATAAAATATAGTCATTTTTAGAAATAAGTTTGTTAATAATTGTAATTATGCATTGACTAATTATGAACAAATTCTTCCACGAAATATTTAAATTTCATAGAAAAACTAGTATGCGTTGTGATAACATTAATATGGTCAAATATTTAACTAACATGTTGTATTATAATATCAAACGGTACAAGTTTAAATATGGATTATTTTGATTTCTATTTTACAAGTTCAGTAATGTATTTATCAATTTATAAAATTCAATAGTTAATTTTACTAATGCATAATTTAAATGACGAATGTATCTATTCATTTAAAATTTAATTGAAAATATAGAATAAAAGAGATATCTAAGACATAATAAAAGACATATCGATTACAAGATAGACAAATATGTTAGAAGAGAGTTTAATTATTCATTATCATAAAAAAAATAAAAATAAAAATAAAAATAATAATAATATTTATCAAATTAAAGAAAAATAAAAAACTCATAATGATAATAATTTTTATTTCAAATTTGAGACTTAACTTCAACTTTAAAAGTAAATCTCCTTTTGCTAATCCTAAAATATGTTGTGGCAATATATCTAGATTTTGACCTCCGAATATGTGTGGCGCTCCTCTTTTTTTCCACACAAGGCTTGCTTTTTTGTATTTGAAAAGCGTCTTTAGAGCACATCCAGTGGTGAATTTATAGATTCTTCAAATGTCTACCATACTACATCATTTTAAAGTAAATTTTTTATTTTTTTACTTCAATGGATTAACCCTTAAAGAATCATATTAGGTCTCATAATTTTAATTAATATATTAATATTTTATTTATATTTAATTTTATTACAACTTAAAAATATTAATAGATATTTTAATTAATATTATCATATATTATTTTAATTTAAAATAAAATTGAACTTAAATTTGTATAACAATAACAAAAATTAAATGTTAAATACATGACATAAATAATTAAAAATAATAAAAATAAATAATATATTTAAATTTCGTTATTTTCGTGTCTTAAGTGCTTCCAAATATGCTCTACTAAATTTGCTTGAAGTTGTTGATGACCTCGTTTTTCATGGATATTTGCTCTCCTTTGTAGTCTTGTTACAAGATTAGGATGATGACCATTACATGTTTCTTTTGTTGAGACGTTATTATCCATGTTATCATAAGAGTAATCAAAATCACCACTATATGTGTGTTGTTTATCTTCAACGATCATGTTATGTAATATGATGCATGCATATATTGTATGCTTGAGGATTTCCATGTGCCCAACGCGAGTTGGAGCACATATAATTACAAATCTAGATTAGAGCACTCCAAATGCTCGCTCCACATTCTTTCTAGTTGGTTCTTGTTTTGGGGAAAAATAGCTTTCTTTTCTCTCCTTGTGGTATTGGGATTGTCTTGAGAAATGTAGTCATCATTTGGAAATACCCATCATGATTTCCAAGTGTAGTTATGATTCAAAGAAACACATGTCTATGCATTTGAAACCATTGTCGAAATTGAACACTTGTGTATACTAGATTTTTAGAGAAGTAGTCATTGAACAATCGAGTATGCCCTCCTTCATGATTTAGATCTATCACTGTTCTTTTTCGCCTGTACCTAGTAGAACCGTTGGAATCAATAGTTCCTCATCGGTGTTGTCCACAAATTCATCTTCTATCAACTCCCATAAGAATTTATCGAGTTCTTTCCAATTGTTTGGATCCATTAGATGATTGAATGAAAGATAGTGAACAACTTGATAAAAAAATATAGGAGTGTGAAAAGATTGCTATATTTGTTTTTCAAGAATGAGAGTATATATATAATGTTAAATGAATAACAACTCGTTTGAATAATGACTAGTATGACTAATGGATAGTTTGATTAATGGCTAGTTTTTATGATGACTAGTTTGAATAACGGCTAGTTTTAACAATTGTTAATTTGACTAACGACTAGTTTGAATAATAATTAGTTTGAGAAATAGAAAATTATTTTTAATTAAAGTAACACTAATAGTCATTTTACATAATGTTCAATTTTTTTTTAAAAAAACCTACAATAATATCTTAACTAAAATCTATATATATTTTTTTTAAAGTTTATTACACTAAATTTCATGAATTTGGAGTTGACTCTCACTCATTCTAGATGTAATATTCATGATGACCTCCATTGCCTTGAACTTCGTCTCGTCCTCCTTTAGTTATGCCAATTTGTCTAAGACTGCTACATTTTTATCCATTGTATTTTGCACAATATTATTGATAGGAGATGATTCAACCGCCTTTGTCTTGCCCTTTCTTTATGCGGCTTTTTGTCCAATTGGACATTTCATTGGTGATGTTGAGTCAAATTCATAACTCGTCGTTGTCTCCATATTAGGAGATGATGAGAATGTCCCACTAGCAAAATTCTTTGTTCTTTATGAAGAACATTCAATTGATGCTTTCATCCATTTAGGTTCACATTTTAGCAATTGCCATGCATACTCATGATTAAATGGTTCACCTATATTTATAGAATAAAAAACATGTGCAACAATCATGATGTCCTTATACGAGCTTCCGCTTTTCTTTCCACTAACAGCTTGTTTGTAACACCTTACAAATTTTTGAAGAAACCATTTATTCGATGGCATTGAGATTTTAGTTGACATGGTATCTTCTCTTGCAACTGTCCACGATACTGATTATAATTTGTTGTAATTATTAACCAAAATCCATCTGCTTTTAGGTCAACTCCAACAATTGAATTTTTTGAAACGTTGAGCCATGATTGAATAAGAAGTGTATCTTCACCCGTTATGAATAGCTCTTGAGATTTTTTCCAACCATGATGTCCTTCTCCCTCTTCAAGCATATGTTTTTAAGACCAACTTGAGTAGAAAATTGTGGAATTTGACACTCTGGCATAGACCAAATCGGTGTTTCAGGTTATCCACCTTGAGTATTCACTTAAGGTCTATAAAACATACTGGGATTGGTTAGTGGTGATGGTAATTGAGAATTTTGAAAATTAAGATGTTGATAATTTTTGCATAAAATGCAACCAAAATTGTTGAAGATTATATTGATTTGAATTCATTTGACAAAGACAACTTTACTTTTGAAATAATAAGATGAAAAAATAAGTTAAAAATATTTTTAATAGAAACTTAAAAAAAAAATTGTGTAATAAAATTGAAAAATTAAGAGTAAGAAAATCAAATTGTTCTAATTAATAAAAAATGGGTTTCATTTATAAATTAACGGTAAAAAAAAATTAATGACCATAAATTTTATTATTATTAAAATATGAAAGTGTCGTGACGTTATGAATATTTTTGTATCTATCTTTCTTTAAATGTATCATAAATAAACAAAAAAAAATATAGAGAATTTTATCTCTTTTTTATACAATTACGAGATTTTAAATTAAAATATTAAATATAATATCCAACTTATTAATATCAATAGTTACCAATTAAATAAAACCTTACATATTGATGTTTCTATATTTATAATAATATAATAAGTAACATATGTAAGCTAATCCCAATAAAATATATAATAAATCTAATATATTATATTTACATTTATATACTTCATATATTATTCTTTCGTTATTTTTCTATATAATAAAGATCTACTTAAATTATAAATTTATATAATAGTATATAACTGTTCTAGAAATGATCCATAATAATTTTTTAAAAATTTATTGGAGATTATCAACATGAGTAGGAGACTAATGAAACATTTATCACATTATATATATCTCCTTCAAGTATTGTGCAGATTGTTAAATGACGAACATTGATTCACCATAAAAAAAAAATAAAAAATTCCTACTCAAATAGTAAGAATCCTCTCGAAAGCAGTCGCGGAACTTGACTAAAAAACATGGAGTGACCGACATCAAATTTTTCTTTCACTCTTCATCTCTTTCACTCTCGCAATTTTTCCTCTTGTAAAAAGAATCAATTCTTTTACTTTTTTTCATTCTCGCAAACTTCTATAAATCAACCAATTTAAGAAACATAAAACATCTTTTTAATAAAAATTAAATGAAAACAAAAATCAAACATATGCAACAAAAAAACTCAAACGCTTTATATAGACAAAAAATCAAACACCTTACATGCAACAAAAAAACTCTAAAAAAAAATCAGCAATAACATCTAATTTGAAACAAACAAAAACTCAAAACAAACAAAACTCCAAACAAACAAAACTCCAAATCAAAACTCCAAAATCATCAATTCTTTTACTCTTTTTTATCCTCATAAACTTATCTAAATCAACCAATTTAGGAAACATAAAATCAAAACACCTTATTTGCAACAACAAAACTCAAATACTTTATATAGACATAAAATCAAACACCTTATATGCAACACAAAAACTCCAAACAAAAATCAGCACTAACATTTAATTGAAACTCCAAAGCAAAACTCTAAACTTCATATAAAAACTCCAAACTCACAACTAACAAAACTCGAAATCAAAACTCCAAACATCAATTCTGATTTTAAACAGAAATACAAAATTGAAATTCGAACCTTTTGAGTTTTGACGACGAACGGCCAAGGCCGAGTTGATCAGAGGCGGTGAGCAGAGGAGCGACGCAATCAGGAGGCAAAGGCGATGAGCAGAGGAGCAGCTAAGCAAATGAGAGTGAATCGTAAGTTTTAGAAAAATTGAGTGTAAATCGGTGAATCACAAGTTTGAGCGACGCGGGACAGAGGCAGCGAGGAGTGGTTAAGCAAAGTTCGAGTTCACAAGTTTGGGGTGGCCGCGGCCACCTCCTGTCCCTACAAAGCTCCGCCCCTGCTCGGAAGGTAATATTCAATTGCACCATTGAAGTTAATCCCTTCTTTGAATATTCCTTAGTATTGTATTTTCTTATGATTAGGTTCAACTATAATAAGAGCTTGTTGATAGTACCAACTCTTGAACCAAATATGGCTTCTGTTGATGATCTTGTACTTCTCCCATATCTAGTGTATATTTCCAATGCTAGCTGTATAAAAAAAAAACCATAAACAAATATTTCAATATTAAGTAAACCTAATTTTCTATCACTAATTTGAAAATGCTATATATACATTATAATGCTTTAAATGTAGTGTTAACGTTTAATTTGTTTTATAATATGATGTATACTTTATGTAAACTCTATTGTGTAAAATGATATACTATAAAAAATTAATTAAAATCTCATCATTAAGTAAGCTACAAGAGAGAATAAATGGTAATTACAGTCCTCTACTTTAAATATAATGAAGCCTTAATACTTATTATAATTTTTCTTATTCCTCCATGTGGTCAACCTTGCTTTTTCATCTTTCTCTTTTTCATCTCAACACACTCAAGTAATTAAAGAGAAGACTATATCATAATTATTTTTTAGGCTAAATCTTTAAATAAATTCATATCTCCAACAATATCAAATTCATCAAATAAAGAATGAAAATATGAATTTATTTAAACATTTAAGTTATGAATTTGATGAAATTTGCATTACATTGAAGATGATAATTAATTTTATAGATTTTGTTTAAAATTTTTGATGAATTTTATAAAATTTTGTAAAAAAAAAGATAACATTGTAGACCTTTTAAAATATAAAAGATCAAATTATCAGTTAAAATTAAAATAAAAGACTAAATCGAAAAAAAAAAGATAAAAAACTAAAACGTTAACTAAAATTAAGTTAAAGGACTAACATATACTATTTTAATCTACTTTTTATTACGGAATCTACATAATATTTCCACTTTAGTCTTCGATTCAATCAAAAACTGAAATTAAAATTCAATTCATTTAATTCATTTACTCCATCTATTTAGTTCATCGTCATGTGATATTTGATGTGTCACTTTCACTCTCCACTTGTAACCATTGTTTCCGGTAGTCCTTGAAGTTAATAACCAGTTTTCTACAAAAATCCTGCTAACAAATGAATTTCAACTCAATCTAAAAAGTTCATAAACATATAAAGTAACCAGGAACAAAGTCATCTCATATTATTTTTCAATAGAAGCAAAGAGTAAAATAAAATTGCTTATTGCTGAACCTCTGGTTCCATTTGACGGTAAAAGTTGTTTATTTTGGTCTTTAAAACGAGTTCTTGAAAGCCTTTTAGAAACTCTTCCTCACCTTAAATAGAAAATATATGTAACCGGTAAATGGACAATTACTGCAGTGATAAAAAAACTGGGTAAATAAAAACTTCAAAGGCATTCTGTCGATTGATGTATTACTTTTTTTTTTTAATACTCTGATTTATATTCACAGTTGTATACCTAATTATTCCAATCAGATGTTTGTTTCTCTAGAGTTTGCATGGACCACACAAATAGCTTCTCCCTTAGTAAGTCCTTTGTGATACTGGTTCGACCACACAAATGTTACGATGAACGAGATAAATTATTTTTAATAAATTTATTGATATTATATTCTTTTTAAATCTTTGTGATTTTATTAGGGAAATTATATATTTAAATTATGGTTGAGTTCAAGTGATTAATAAATTTCATAACTCAAATATTCAAATAAACTCATATTTTTATTTCCAACAAAATCAAATAAAAATTGAAAATATGAGGTTATTTAAAGATTTAAATTATGAATTTGACGAAATTTACATTATATTGAAGATGATAATTAATTTTATGAGTTTTATTTAAAAAATTTAATGAACTTTTATAAAAAATAGGATAACATTGTTGATATTTTAAAACATAAAAGATGAAATTCTCACTTAAAAATAAAATAAAGAACCAAATCAAGAAAAAAAAATTAAAAGAACTAAAACGTTAACTGAAATTAAGTTAAGAGATCGTATTTACTATTTAGCCTAAATTATATATTGTTTCAAATTATATCTGGTAAACATTGAAATTGAAATTTAAATAAATTAAATCCTAAATTAAAAGCTTAAAAGCTCAAAAACATTTCTTAAATGTTTTCCTCCAAAGAGTTTAAGAATAAACGGAAATATGCTCTTATACAAATTATAATATGAAAAAAGGCTTTTATCTAGTCTTATACAAATTATAATATAGACCACTTTCATCATGAATCAATAATTAAAAAATATTTAAAACTCTAACGACTATAGACATTGTCTCTTATAAATATATATTAATAGACATTTTTATTTTTTTATTAGAATACTGACTTAAATGATACGTGTTTGATAAAACTAATAGACAATAAATATATATCTCATGTTAAACGAACATAAATCAAATCTCCATCTTATTTTTAAAGATAAAGAGAGTCAAAAGTTAATATTATGATTTTTTTTAATAGTGGTCCACATTGAACAAAAATTCACATTTATCTTATAAGAATGTCCATCAATTATAATATCAATCATTACATTTGTATTTTATTGTTGTTGATATGAAATAATCAGATATTTGTAACAATCCCACTTACTCATTTTAGAAATGTACTTTTTTTCAAGTTATTTGAATGATAGATTTATCACGTGATTAATTGTTTTAGAAATAGTTATGTTATAATTTGATGAGTAATATAATTAGAATTTTATCCAACTTCCCATTTGCATCCAACACCACGTTACTCACTCATCCAAATGAGGAAAGAAAAATACACACTTAAAAAACAAAATCTAATTTTCCTTCGTTTCACCTATACTTACTTTAACATCCCAATTTTTAACGACAAAAACATATATTTTTTTAAGAAGATTTTCTTGTATAAAGTATAAATAAAACGTCTTTCTTAATAAATAACTGCAATTTAAATTCAAAAAACCTCAAACAAAGCCAACGACGCGTCGTGCATAAAAAAGAAATATTTCGATAAAGCTCATACACCAATCAAAATACCATATAGGATACCATAAGTGCTCTAACGACAAAGCAGTCTATACACAGTCTATTCTCAAAATAAAGCACTTGGAAATACTTTGGGGTTATGATATTGCACTGACCACCACTCATACTTCTATAGTATTCTCGCCGGTCACCTTCGCATAAGTGCTGCTCCAAAAATTTCATTATTATATGAATGTCTAAAATTGAAAAAAGGAAAAACTGTGTAGAGAATAGGTATAGTAATTCAAAATTGTATTGAAACTAAGTTGATTTTATACTTGAGTTTTGATGATAATAAAATTATTTTATGAGAATAATATATTTGACTTCAAAGAGTATGAAATAAGATTCAAATTTATAATTGAATAAAATCTAAAATAAGATTTGATTCATATTTATAATTGTAGAAAATATGTTGAAAAGAAGATATGGTCAAAATTTAAAGAATATTTGATCAAGATTTAAAGAATATTTGATCAAGATTTATCTACAATAAAATATGAATATAATCAATCTAAAGAACTTACAAACTCAATCTAATCAAAATAGAAACAAAATCAATACGAAGAATTTACAAACTTAATCTGAACAAGATACAATTAAGAATTAAACAAAAACTAAATTGAAGCCCTAATTTTAACTATAAATAAATACTCAAGGCCGAAGAGAAGATCATAAAAAAATAGAATATAGTAGAAGAACTCAAACTCAAAATTCCAAATTCATCTTAGAGTTCAAAGAAAGAAACACTTGTTCGAGTGAGAAATATTCTCTAAGTCTTTTTTCTTAGAGTGTGAAAGTTATTATTATTATTATTATTATTATTATTCTTATTATTATTATTATTATTATTATCAACTTTGTTAAAAGCAAACACTTTAAGTTCCAATTCTTTTTCAAAATGGGATTGTCACGTTGTTAGGAGAAAACTTGGCTTATAGGGTCAAAGTGATTAGTTCCTCAAAATTTTGGGGTTGTTAGGCTCTTTGGGAAGACAAGCTTGAAGGGTTAGATGCTTTATAATTCAAGTTATTTGAATTAGTGAATTAAAGCCTTCTAGATGTAGCTAAGTTAATGGTAAACCAAGATAAATTTGTGTCAAATTATTTGTGCTTTCATTGTTTGCTGCTTCTGAATCCAATTGCTTCTTATTTAAGTAATTCATAAAAATCAACCAGTCTTCATCAAATTTGCGAAAAGTTATCAACTTTGTCAAACACAATTCAACCCCTTTCTCGTGTTTGTACCTTCAGAGTGTAATAAATGCATCAAACCACAAAAAAAAATTTCTCAACGACCTTATACACATAACTTGATTTGATGATCCTAAAGACTATAATTAGGATGATAATGAGTAAGATTTGGGTAAGGTACTACAATACATGTCCTCGTACCAGGAAATGAAAAAATAACTATACTTGGGCCCATACCTACGATTGTATCGATCTTAATCCACGTATTCATACCATCTAGGTGCCTATGTACTAATATTCTTACCTATTACCTGCTTTTGAACTCAAATATATTGTTAAATCACAAAATACCATATCTTTTTTTGTTAGAATCAATTTGTTTCAAAGAACAATGACCCTTAATTATTTTGATGATGAAAAAATTATTTTGTGTAAACAATTTATTGTGCTAATGAAGTTGTTTAAGTGTGTAGACCCTTTGTGAAAAGTTTTAAAGACTTTACGTTGCATACTATGATGAATAGAGAAGATAAACGAAGAAATCAAGGCAATGTTCTAAAGAATGTATTAAACTTATGTATGACTTGGTCAAGCACTCTCAACGTGCCTCTGATAAGTTTGATAATATAAGCTCGCTCTAATAATTCTACATATAATTCTGGTAAATCAATTGATCATCTAGTCAACCTTCGTAGTCAAACATGTCACCAAAGAACTTTGAAGATGTCAACATCTCAACATCCTTTACTCATCACAGTTGGTTTTATTCTTTGACTAAAGAAATATAGTGACATCATCTAAAGATGCCTACTTCTAGTTTTCCTATCGCTTCTATCAAGATACGTTGAATCAATTATGAAAACATATTTGGAAGAGTTTTTAATGCTAATTCAAGATCTCTGAAGATTCGATACGATCTATTATTTTACATGGTGATTTCATGTAATCACAATATCAACTAGATATCCTAGTGGCATTGAAGTTTTTGTATAAAAGGACTTGTGATATGCAAAATAACACATATAAGGAACCTATTGCCGTCATATATAACAACTAGTGAAAAAATTTGTAATGTTTTTGACTTCTGAAAAACTTTGAATACATTATGAGAGTATACCTTGTAAAGTTGTAAAAATTCTCTTGTGAGAGTTATTTAGAAAACAACCTTAAACACTTTTTGTAATTTATCACAATAGTGGCTATTGCCTTTAATAGATTGAGTGTACTAAACTAGAAGATTGAGATGACTTGAACACAATAATATTAATTAGTAGGTGTTCAGTGGACGTGTGATACTTTTGGTGATTAGTTGATTAAATAATTTAGAGTGATGTGGTTGAACGTAGCTACCATGTTGGTGGTGAATCCATATAAGTTGACTTGTGTTTCCTCTTTTTATCTCTTTATTTACTTTTGTTCTATCACACTTTTATTTTATCAAAAGTTTTTTTAAAAAAACAACTAAATCAGGTGAGTATGATGTTCATAATATTAATCGGGTGCATGCTCTACATTAAAAAAAAAAACTCTTAGGAAGACTTATTTAGAGCTTGAGGAAGAACGAGAGGTGTCCCTTCATAGAAAACACGAGATTGGAGATAAAATGCTCACCCTTCATAGAGTTAAAGAAGATGCTCTATTTAGATTGACATTGAGTTGAAGCCTTTAATGGGCACAAGGCAGGTCTCAATCTGGATTTTGCTACCAACCAATAAGGGTTGAAGCTTAAGCATCATACCTTAAAGAAATTGAGAATCTTCTTAGCTGAGGCTAGTGAACCAGTTTCTATTCCTCCAGCTACAACTTTGTCTACCATAGTCGAGCCTGTCGCGACTCGAGAAGATGAAGAGGTAGCGACCGAAGAAACTCAACAACAAGAGGTGCCTACGTAAAGTTCTCTTCCACTCAGTGAAGAGAAAACTTAATACCATGTGGATGAAGCAATTCAAGATCTAGCCTCATAGGCTTTTTTTGACTTGTAATTATATAATAATTGGATAATAATTCAAATAGTAGGATAATAATTGTTCAGATAGTAGGATAATAGCAATTAAAATAGTAGGATAATAATTGTTTAGATAATTTCCATTTATGCTTGTATTTAACTTATCTACTTCGATATTCACTAGAGGATGAGATCCTCCGCTAAAAACTTTACTAACAACAATCCTTCTCTATTTTGTAACCATTTCCCAAACATAGGATCTTTAATTCAAACTAGTAAAATAGTTTTCTAAACTAAGTCACCTCTACGAATTGTTTTAGCTTGACTTGTTTGTTATAGGATTTAGGCATTGTTATCTTAAATTCTCAATCCTAGTTAAGGCCATTAGCTCATCCTTATCCATGGAATCCAATTCCATTAAAATAGCTTGCTTATTTTCATCAATATTGAGTTTTCTTTTCTTAGCAAATATGAGTGAAGCTACATTATTTCGAAAGTGAGTACTGCATCCTAGTCATAGATGAGTTGAAAAAGGGTAAAACCTATTGCAGTTACTCATAGCCTATAATCAATGACGATTTTTTTGGTTGCCTAAACTTGTCCACTATCTTGAGCATAATAAGGAGAGGAGTGGATTAATTTAATCCCATAACTCTACATGACCACCATATCACTTGTGAACATTATACCTTGATCCATTGTATTAGTGTCATGAATGCCAAACCTATAGATGATTTGGTGTTAAATGAAACTGATCACCTCATTTTGACTTACATTTATCATCAATTGAACTTTTACCCATTTTACAAAGTAGCCAGTAGCCATTATGATGAACTTATGTCTTTTATAGGAAATTGGATATATTGTTCCAATTAGATCACTAACCCATCTTCTAAAGGGCCTATGTCTTTTATAATCCCACAAGATCTTCTAAAAGCATTCATTCGTTATGGTTGGCCAATATTATCTATGTAAATAAATCAACCATTTCATTGTGAGATCAGCCATGTGGGATCCACCAAGTCCTTCACAAACTTCAGCCACGATTTTGAAAGACCTTGTTTTTCCTACACATTTCCAGAGAAAACCATTATTCCATTTCTTATATAAATCCCAATCTATTAGTAAAGTCGAGTGCTTTGTACTTCAACTTGAAATCAACTAAAATATAGGAATCTTTTAAGTAGTCAACTAACACTTTAATCCAAGAGACAACAACTTGTATACATTCTTGCGTAAGATATTCTTTATGTATAAGTTCATGGGGTGTTTCCTTATAACTACACGTCTATTGTGATAACTCATTTGCCTATTTTTTTTATTCATAATTTATGTTGGAAAATTAACTTACACAATAGTTTGCTAGTCGCTTCACCACTTATTGGGAGGTTATAATTCAAGCATTGGTATTCTCTAGTGACTTGTTGCACCATTAATTGATAATCATCCTTGTCTTGCATGTGGTCATAGCATGTGGCCATGCTTGCCAGTATCCTAAGTCCCATGATCCTTAATTACTAGAAAACTTAGGATCTAGCTGACATTTAAATTTTTAAACTCTCCATTTTTGGATTATTGATAATTATGCTAGCTCCAGTTCTCCTTTGGAATCTAGATTTGTCAAATATCAATACCCAAAGGGTTGATAGTGACACACCCGTGACATTGTTTTTTTTGTTAAAAAAAAAATATATATATAATATTATAATAATAATTAATTAAAACTAACTTCACTACATTACTCAACTACATTATCTTTTCCACTTCACTTCATTTTTCTCTAATTCATTTTCCCTTTCTTCTCCCTCGCTCTCCCTCTCGGTTGAACCATCTCTTCCCCCCATTTTTGTTGCTGTTTTTTTCCTCTCCTCTTTGCTTCTTCTCACTCTAATACTCAACTCCTAAACTATTAAAAAGTGAATTTAACATCCTCATAACCATTGAAAAATGCTCTTGGTTAGAATTTTTGAGTTAGGGTTTGTGCTCTAGATAAAAGGGTATCTATCTAATGAAAGTTGTTGATTGAAATTATTTGAGGTAAGTACACAACTCTGGTCCTAGTATGACTTCATAGAAAAAAATAGTTTTGTTTAAAAATCTTATTTTTTGCTTAGAATATATTTAACTTATTTCTATGGTTTCCTAGAGTTAACTAAACTTTAGAATATTTTTTTTAAAATCTTGGAAATATTTTTTATACTCAGATTTGTCAACTGATACCCTGTCGGCTACTCTGAGAGTTGTTGAAGAGCAAATTTAGACGATTCTCTATATCAGTGAGTTGACGACGATCATTGTCATATATTTTTATAATGTTATTATTATTATTATTTTATTTTCTATATTAAAGTATTTATTGAAAAATTTGGGGAACACAACCTTTGAATTTTATCTCGTTTTCGTCAATTATTTAATTTAACGGTCGTTGTTGTATGACCCATAATTTTAAATTATACTTTATCTATTTTAGTGGATTTTGGGTATTGAACTCGGAGGCTTTTTAGCCAAGTTATTAATATTTTGGGAGTTTAATTGACCAAAAAGATATTATGATGCCCGACTAAAATTACTCGTCGATAAATAAATTAAATTAACTGCGGTGAATCTTTTACGAAGAATTTAATTCGGGGGAGTTTTGTTAAAAATATCTCGAGTTGCTAAAAAATTGTATCTGTCAATTGAGTTGCGACGATAGTAGATATTTTTAACAAAAAGTGGTTTGGAGAGGTTATGGGTGAAATGGTAATTTTAATAAATATCTAAATATTTTGAGATATTTGTTAAGTTATAATTAATATATATATAAATATATATATATATATATTTGTTTGGAGGGAAAAGAAAAGGAAATAGAAAGGAAAGAAAAGGAAATAGAAAGAAAAGAAAATAGAAGGAAGGAAGAAGGAAAAGGAAACATAACTTTATTCCTATGCCTCGCGACACTTCTCCTTCTCCCTCTTTTCTTCTTCTCAGTTTTGCTTTCTTTTTCTTTCTTTGGCTTCAAGAATAGAAACCGAAAGGCTTAGTGGGTGAGAAAGAAGAAATTTCCAGCTTCTTCCTTCTTCTCGGATTCGAAAACGGTGTTAGTGATTTCAAAACCGTCAAACACAAACCCCCACTTTTCTTCTAGATCTAAGTTTCGTTTCGCGAAGAGATAGAAGGGAAAGTTGCTCACCACCACGCTACGGTGCTAGTGAACTAACTTTGGAAGCGACGTCGCGAGCGGAGATTTTACCAGAATTACTCGCGGTACCGTAATCGCTCGTTAAAGCTAACTTTAAGGTAAGGGCTCCTTCCAAACTTTTAGTTTGCATTTAGGGACTTATCTGTGGTTGTGTGGAAAAGAATTTTGTTAGGGTTGAAGTGTTGATTTGGAGAAAATGAATTTAACCCATTTATGTATGATTTTGAGTAAATGAAATTTGATGTGTTTGAGTGGTGGATTGTGATGATTTGCGTTTGTCGTATTTGACGTGTTCATAACTAATATTTATAAATTTTGAGATGAGTTTGTGTGGATTTTGTGGAAAAATGAATTAATGTGATTTGGTGTGAATTGTGAATTGAATTTGAGAATATGTTTGAGGATGTCCTGTGTGGAATTTGAAAATCATTAGAGTTAAAGAAGTATTAAAATTGGGGAATCTTTTAATATCTTTGTTTACTTAATATTTGTTGTGAAAATCATTAGAGTTAAACGAGTATTAAAAATGGGGAATCTTTTAATATCTCGGTTTACTTAATGTTTGTAGTGAAAATCGTTAGAGTTAAATGAGTATTAAGAATGGGGAATCTCTTAATATCTACGTTTACTTAATGATTGTCGTTCGAATTGTAAGAGTTAAATGGGTATTAAAAACGGGGAATCTTTTAATATCTGCCTTTACTTAATGGTGTTTGTCCGTGAGAGACTACCCCTTGGTAAATTGTGTTTGTTCGTGAGAGACTGCACCGGTGTTTTTCCGTGAGAGACTACATCCCGGTAAATTGTGTTTGTCCGTGAGAGACTTCACAGGTGTTTGTCCGTGAGAGACTACACCCTGGTAAATTGTGTTTGTCCGTGAGAGACTGCACAAGTGTTTTTCCGTGAGAGACTACACCCTGGTAAATTGTGTTTGTCCGTGAGAGACTACACCTTAGTAAATTGTGTTTGTCTGTGAAAGACTACACAAGTGTTTGTCCGTGAGAGACTGCACAAGTGTTTTTCCGTGAGAGACTACACCCTGGTAAATTATGTTTGTCCGTGAGAGACTGCACAGGTGTTTGTTCGTGAGAGACTACACCCTTGTAAATTGTGTTTTTCCGTGAGAGCTGGTGTTTGTCTGTGAGAGACAACACCCTTGAAAATCGTGTTTGTCCAGGAGAGACTGCACCCGTGTTTGTCCATGAGAGACTGGTGTTCGTTCGTGAGAAACTGTACATTTAGGATTTACGCCTCTCGCAGAGGATTTTGTGTGGAATTGAGGTCTAAGACTTGTGATAGGCTAAAAATTAATAAATCGTGCAGGCTTGTAATAGGTGGCACCTTGGTAATAAGTGCTGGTCTGTGAGAGAATGTACAATTATGATTTTCTACTCCCGAAGAGTTTGATTTGAATTTCGAGTCCATGCGTTTTGGCATATACGCATCGCATTAGGGTGTTTGGCATGCGAGTCGTGTTTGATTCAAGATTATGATTGAGTGTTTGAACTCAAGTTGTCATGATGATTGTGTTATAATTGCTAAGTATTATGTTTTGGAATTGTGTGTGAGTGTGATTGATTGCAAAACCATTTCAAAACTTAAGTTGTCGTGGTGATTGCGTTATAATTGCTAAGTGTTATGTTTTGGAATTGTGTGTAATTGTGATGGATTCAGTTTATGTATTTTTAAGAAAAACTGCAGAAAAATTGATTTCTCAATCGATTATGTTAAAAGATATTGAACAAAATCGATTTGCCATGTTATAGGGGCTTAGCTATTTATCAAAATTGATTTGCCAATCGATTTGGCACGTTACAGGGGCTCAGCTATTTATCAAAATCGATTTGCCAATCGATTTGGCATGTCACAAGGGCTCAGCTATTTAAGAAAATCGATGTCCTAATCGATTGATTTAAACCCAGAATACAGGTTTCACCAAAAACATTTAAAAAATCGATTTCCCAATCGATTTGCTTAGTAGAAACTTGTATTCTGAGTCAGACAATCGATTGCCCAATTGATTCATCAATTGATTGGTCATTTGATTTATTTCTTGATTGATTAAAACCTTGTATTGATTTCATTTTTACTTGGCAAGTATTATATGAATGTTTAGCATATGGAAAACCCTTTTAAGGTGCATGCTAAGCTGAAAGGTTATTTTGTGCATTTAAAAACTTAAATGTTATGTGTTAATTGTTAATTTCGGTTGGTGACCCTTTACAACTATTGTGGAAATCTGGGCTTTGCCCTCAGATGAGAGCCAGGACAATCCTACCGGTTCGTATCCTGTGGATGGGGATGTAGTTGGAACACCTGACTGGAGCTATGTTAGGAGGATCTTGCGGAGCGCGTGAAGATCACTCAGGATGTATAGTTTTTGTAGAATGATCAGATTAGGTTGACGTATAGGGACTAGATGTCTTTCTTTTGGATTGTGTTTATTTTAAATTGGAAGACTGTACCTATACTAATATTGTCAGCATGACATTTTATTTTCGATGGGTTCCATGTACCACTTTTTGATGTGTAAATACTTTGGATTCATATTTCAAAAACTATTTCGTTGCTAGTAAATTATATTGACTTAATTGTCGTTGGGTTATGACTTAAACATTTATGCGAAGGTATTTTCCTTATTTATTTCTTTGTTTTATGAATTTGTTTTGAAAAAAAAAAATATACACTCTCGCTTTTAAAAATCGGGGTGTTACAGTTGTTATATAATATGTTATTAATTTGATTTACATATGAGTTAAAGTATTTAAATCTTGAATTGTTATGCGATTGAGTATGTTCTTTCATGAATTACGATGTCATGATTTTAAATACGTGTTTTGGGAAATCGGTGTTATTATTATTAAATCGTTAACTGTGTTAGGTGCACCTAGTTACCTCGTGTTGAGTAGGGAGAGTTACCCATTAGATGGAGTCGCCTCTATGAGAAAGGTCATCTGTATGGGGAGAGAGCTATCAACGAGATTTAAGCTCCCTAATTGATACGTAATGATGCGTTGCGGGAATTGAGAGGAGAGGGCCATCCGTTAGATGGAGCCGCCCCTAAGGGAAAGGCCACCCTTAGGAGGAAAGGACTATCAATGAGATAAAGCCACCTCTTGGTTCTAAAAATTTATATTGTTACTTGTTTGATTTTTATGATGATTTTAAGGTTGTTCAATTTGATTTCGTTTCGATATTAACTGGTTTTTTTTTTTAATATTTTTTTCAAGCGATTAAATTATAAGTTTAATGACTATATATGTTTATATATTTAAATTTAGAATTTTTCTAGATTTTTAAGTAATATTGTGTAACATAATTGTTGCCCGATTGTAAAACAGTTATTCGTGCCTTTTTGTGTTTCCCTTGTAATTGATGGTGGTTGTTGTCTCCTCATTAAGTCTTTGTGACTTACCCCTTTATGTTGCTTATTTTTTTTCAGATTCGCAGGCAACTGAGTAGAAATCTGTTATTTGATTCAAGTCTCAACATATTTCTTTTTGGTAGGCCTCTTTGATCGATGACCATTTTTTGGTAACGTTTGTTGAGTCTATGTAAATTGCAACTATTTTGGAGTCTAGAAAGTCTATTTAGTTTTATTTTTTGGAAAGTATGTTAAGCAATTTGATTATGTTATTTGAATTATGACTGGATTGAAATCTAAACAAGGATTTTACAAAATTTGGGAATGTTGAAGTTATAGAGGATACTTTATCGAAATTTCGAGAAAAAGCATATATATATATATTTAAATGGTTAAAGAGCGATTTAGTTGTTTAAAGGTTAAGTTAGTTGATAGGTTTGTCAGGCTAGGAGTTTAGCTTGTGCGCCGGTCACGACATTTAATTTTTGGATCGTGACAGATAGCCACAACAAAGTTTCGATAAGGGATCTGGAAACTCTACACAAGGATGTGGTGTTAGAGAGTTTGTTATAGCATGGCCCTTTACTGCATTTAGGGCCACATATTCAATTCAAATTTATTAAGTTGTGACCCCTTTAATTAGTCGAATCTGCAAGACAAGTCTATTGAGTAAATATCTAACTATGTCATTCTTGCACAAGAACAAAATCTCTTTTAGTAAAAAATAATATTCAAGTTTAATACAAGCATAAAAAAAGATAAACATAATTTCTCAATAGGTTTGTATCTAGTTTTAACATCATTCAAGATTTGACTAAGGTAATTCAATGCTCTTTCTATACCATCATCAACAACTTGGAAAAACAAGCAGCCAATTGACTTATCATTAATATGAATGCATAATTTGAGTTGTTTACCTGACATTGGTGGCATGAGCATTGGTGGGTTGGCCAAAGCTTCCTTAATTTGATCAAATGCCTTTTTTAAGCATCTCCTTGCACTATTTCCTTTGAAAAGAATTTCATTTGGTTATTCGAATTGCATATGAATATTTTTAGAAAATTAATCTTCCCTAAGGGACTCTTTGATTCCTTCTTAGTTTTGGGAGGTTTGGCTTCAAATCAGTTTTAGCCTTGTTCTTATCTACTTCAATTTCCTTATTTTTCACCAAGAAACCTAAGAAGTTCCTAGCCAACACTCAAATGCACATTTAGCTGGGTTCATCTTCAAATCATGGATCTTCATTCTTTTTAAGGTGTGTTCTATCTCTAGTAGATGGCATTGCAAGTTATGGGACTTGACCACCACATCATCAATAAATACTTCCATGCTTTGGCCAATAAGATCATAAAATATTGTATTAAAGGATCTCTATTAAGTAGTGCCTACATTCTTGAGTCCAAATGACACGACAATCCACCCATAAATCATAAGGGATAAAAGGAATCTGATTGATGTTTTGTGAGTATCTTCCTCGACTACAAATATTTGATCATAACTTGAGTACCCATTGATGAAAGTAAGAACAACATGTCTAATTTCATCATCAACCAACATATCTGCCACTGGTATTCCATATTCAACATATGGAGTAGCCAAATTCAAGTTGTGATAATCAATGCAAACTTTAATATGACCATTCTTCTTGATTACAAGTACTATGTTAGACAATCACTCCACATATCTAGCCCTTTCAATGAACCCTGCTTGAAGTAACCTTTGTACTTTAACTTTGATCTAAGACATCAATTGAGAATTAAATCTTCTTTGACGTTTTTTTGTGTGTGGCTTATATCCTTCTTTAACTGGTAGCTCATGTTTGACTAGTTCTCTAGCTAAACCAAGCATCTCATGGTAGCTCCACGCAAAACATTGTATTACATGAACAAACCTACTAACTTTAGTTCCTCTGGTGTTTCGAAGTTAACTTCCACTAGTGGGCCATATGCTTCAAAGGCTGGAAATTTCCTCTGAATAGGTGGTTCCACTACTTGACTTTTAAGATCCTCAACCGAAACTTGTTTAGACTCTTGTTCCTCTATTTTTCCTTCATTTTCCTCTCATGAAAGTATGACATAAAAAAACCTTGGCCTAGGCTCCCATTTTTCTAGCCAATCAAAGAGGTCCTTTAGTTCATGAGGTGGACTAATCATTTAGAACCTCGCCAAAAGGTTGTAGGTCAATATGAGCTTTCAGTTGGAAATCCAACGTGATTGAGATTTGATGCTTATAGGGCTCATTTCTCGTATTCTTAAGGAACAATTATAGAACTCAAATAGGGTGTTGATTTCAGTTGAGAAAGGTTTCTTATTGGCCTCCACATTTTCTATTTTAACACCAACTCATAACATGAGTCGCTGATGAATTGTTGGAGGTATACATTCATTGGGGTGAATCCAATCCCTTACCAAAATGACAAAATAGGTTGATCTTTTTTACTCTAGCTCTACAGTCGACCATAAGGACACACAATGCATTAAAGGCTACTCCAATGAACTTAGCTATTTTCATGTTGGTTGGGATATGATCGTCCATGTTATTACCAAGTTTCTTCAAGGTTAGTATTGGAATAACATTGAAGAAAATTCCACCATCAAGAAAGACTCGATTAAAAATATGAAATACCCAGTAGTACGACAAAACTTTTAGTGCATTTTCATCTGTTTAGAATATAAGACCCGTAGTTTTTTTTTTTTATAAATGTTATAGTTACATGAGGATTGTGATGGGCCACATGGTGTGGTTATCGGTAATGGACATACCTTTTCCTTGTGGGGATTATTGAGTTGTGATGGCCCGTGATAGACATCAATATGTTAGTCTATCACCGATTGCAATTTAATGGGTTGTATTGGTGTATAAGTTACTATACATTTGTAATTCATGTCCTTTATGTAGGGTTATAAATTCTCGCATTATGTTCACTCGCACATTAGAATGCCCTTACGACTTTAAGTTTTTTGCTGAAAATATATGTTATGAATATATTATTTGCTTGCTTGTATTTAGTTGATGATAATATATACATTTTACTCTGTATTTGCTATCTACTTCAAATTGATATATATGTTATTTTGAATTGGCGACCCTTGGTATTATCGTGGAATCAGGTTGAACGCCTCATGCTTTAAGGAATGAGTTATGTAGGATTCATGACAATGACAAAGGCGTAGAAAACCTGTCACTTAGATGCCAATCACACACATATAATTTATTGTAGCTAGTGGATCATTAATATCCAACAACCTTCGATTAATAGATGTAATGACCAACTTAGGAGTAGTCAGGTCATCGTTGTCGAAACCCTTATGTTGAAACTTACTTGATGCAAATTTCATTTTGGATTAAAGATATTTACTTTCAAAGATTGTGTCGCGACTAAATATATTTTTTTATTGGTCCCAAAAAAGAGTTTCAAAAAAAGTATAAATTTTCAGCTATTTTTCTTTTAAAAATACCCTTTTGTGAAGGTGCCTAAACACAAGAAAAGGGAGTTGAATTGTGTTTGGCTAATTTTGAAACTATTTTCTGAATTCTAATTTTGATTTTGGTTGTGTGAATTAAATGTTTAGACAAATCAAAAGCATTAATAAATAGACAAATTTTATTCTGGTTCATTACCAACTTGGTAGCCCCTCACACAGAAGAATTTAGGCAATAATTCAAAACTTGAATTACAACATCTTCTGACCCTATAGGTCAATCTTCTCAAAACAACCTGAACCTATAGACTTTTTTGAGGCAAACGACACCTTGACCCTACAAGTTAAGTCTTATCTACATAACTTAAGATCAACAATTGTTAGAGGCAAACTAGTGCCAGTATCGGGCTGGGTTACAAGAGATCGAAACTTGTTTGGTTTTGCTTCTACTAAGAAGTTTTGGTACAATGATTTTTCACACTACAAAACTTAGAATATTTTACTTTAAACGAGTGCTTTTCAAGAACTTAAAACCTTACACTCTAAACACTTAGAAAATATTAAGCTCTTGAGGTTTTTTGAATAACTTTGTTTTTCAGGATTTCTGAGTTTACGTGTTCCTCTTCAGCTTTGAGTATCTATGTATAGATGAAATTAGGGTTTCCATTTTGTTCCCTAAGAATTTTGAATCATATCTATTTGTAGGTTGGTCAATAAAGATCTTCTACAAGAATAACCTTGACGGATATGATTTGAGAATATGATCGTTTGTCAGTTAATTACTTCCAAATCCGGTATAGGAAAATCTTCCAGAACTTTATTGATTGATAATGTCTAGATATGCGTTGAAATTAACTCTTCCCGAATCTTTGTTCATACGCTTGATTGGATTGGAGCGGGAACAAATCTGGGCTTGTTCTTGGACCTTGATAGGTAAGAATACAACTAAGTCCAATTCACTATTTTTCTCAATCTATCGAAGCTTTTGACCTTCCATCAGAGTTATTGACCTTTCTCCCTCATAATCATTTAATTTTATTGTACATAGTCACTAACTTGATTGTTGGAATAAGATGTTGTGATGCTAGAATAACCATAGTCAAAGGCATATGCAAAGCTGCGATACTTGGAATTAGTGGTATGGGAAACTTCACCTTTGTTGCATTATTAGAGTTAGTGCAACTTCAAAGTGCGTTACATATCTGAGGCAACATTTTGAAACGAGTTATAGTTTTCAAAGTCAACAAAATATATGCTTTAGATGCAGATTTGAACAATGGCTTATGACTTCAAAGGAATGCTAAAAAATATTGTTCATTAGAGGCATCCTACAATTACTTTTCAATAGAGGCATTCTACAAATTTTGTTCATCAAAGGCATGCTAAATTTACTGTTCATCAGAGGCATGCTAAATTTATTGTTCATCAAAGAAACAAGCACTCCATAGGCACACTGAATCCTTAGAGGCAGACACATAAACTCATCAAAGACATACTATTAAGAAGCACACTTCTATCTTTAGAGGCAGGCACAAAAACACGTTGAATTACAAGAAGCACGTTATTAGAGGCAGATGCACAAACCTTTCCAACACATGCATTTTTCAGATTATGAAGATTTTGTTGACTGATTTGATTTCGTTTCCTCTTACCTTTTTACTTCCTCTGATGACTTCCTCTTATGGCATTCTTTGATGCTATCCTCTGATTTTCTTGTTCTAATTTCTACATACTTCTTGAAATCATTAATGCAATAAATTGTTCTCCCTAAGTGCCTTTATTAACATTAAAATGCACAAGGAATTGTTCGAAGACCAATTTGGTTCCAACAATCTTCCCCTTTTTAATAATGACAAAACATACTTTTGATAGCAATTTATTTAAACAAAAATAAAGTAAAACAACATACATGAAAACAAAACATACATGTAAATTAAAGAACATGCGAATGAACCAACATGCAAATAATCAAACAAACATGGCTCCCCCTAACTCAGAGCAATTATACTTCCCCTCTTTCTCCCCACATGCATATTATTGCTTCCTAAAATATGTAAACATTAGACAGTTGACATTGTTCTCAATTCTCTTTCTCCCATTTTTGTCATCATACCTAAAACATAAAAATTTGAATGGCAATTGGCGAATGAGTTAACACTATTCAGTAGATCATAGTTAAGCCTGGAAACACACATCTATTGAAGTTTAAATTCCTATGAGCATATAACAATCAGAGCATCAAATAGATATAAATAAGAACAGTAATTAGATATAAATACTAGGTTTAGATTTTTCTTTATAAATTCAAATCTTTCTTCAGCTAGTGGTTTAGTGAATATGTCAGCCCATTGATGTTTTAGTGTATACAAACTTGATATTTAACACACCTTTTTGAACATAATCCTTAATAAAGTGATGTTTTATTTATATGTGTTTTTCCTTACAATGTATAATTGGTTTCTAAGTTAGACAAGTACCAGGTTTATTATCACATAATATGAGAATGTTACTCTCAATTATTTTGTAGTTCTCTAATTGATGTTTCATCCATAGTAGTTGAGAGCTGCATCTTGCTGCTGAAATGTAATCATATTATACTATTGACGTTGCAATTGTGCTTTTTCTTTTGCTTGACCAGGAGATCAAATTTTTTACATACGAAAATGCAATTTCCACTGGTGCTTTTTCTTTCAAGATTGTCTCCACTATAATCAACATCACAATATCCTACTAACCTGTATTTAGTCGATAACTTATAGAACAAACCAAAGTTAGAAGTACCTTTCAGGTATCCAAGTATCCTCTTGATAATAATTATGTGGGATTCCCTTGGATCAACCTAAAATCTGACACACACACTAAATAAAATATTAGGTTTAGAAGTAGTAAGATATATAAGCGACCTTGTCATTCATCTGTATGTTTTAAGGCCAATTTTTTTTTCCTGATTCATCTTTATCAAAAAAAATAGGTGGGATGCATTAGTGTAGCCATAGGTTTGCATTACTCATCTTGAACTTCTTGAGAAGCTCTTTTGTATAATTAGTCTAATGAATGTATATCTCATTTTGACCTTGTTTAATTTGAATTCTTAGGAAGAATTTTAGTTCTCCCATCAAACTCATTTAAAATTCGTGTTGCAATAACTTGCAAAATATTGACAAAATAACTTAGCAAAATATTCGTGTTGCAATAAAGATTTCTAACCTGGCCATTGGAGCATATGTCTTAGTGTAATCAATACCTTGTTAATTGTAACTTTGTTCAACTAGTCTGGCCTTGTTCTTGACAACTTATCCTTTTTGATTTGATTTATTCATGAATATCCACTTGGTTCCATTTGGTAACTTATCCTCTGGTCTGGGCACTAGATCCCAAACATCATTTCTTTTAAATTCATTAAGCTCTTTTTGCATTGCTAGGATCCAACCATTATTTGTAAGTACTTCATCAACAGAGGTAGGTTTAATTAGATAGAAGACCAAACATAAATGTATCTTTCAGTGATGATCTGGTCTTCAGATGATCATTTGCATCTCCAATAATCAGAGTCTCTTAATGAGATGACTTATACTTCCATCCAATTTTAGCTTCTAAATCATCTTGTCTGGTTCTAATTTGATGAGATTAATCTTGTGATGTTTTGTCATGTTCCTCTAATGTTCTTGTATCCTCGAATTTATCTGGTTCTTCTGGTTTGTCTTTATCTTCTGATTTATCAGTTTCTTTTGGTTCTAGTAAACCTGCAATATCTTCAACTTACTTTGACTTTTTAAGGTCAAGTTGTTTGTCATCAAACTTAACATGTATTGACTCCTCCACAAGGTGAGTCTTCCTAGCGAACACTCTATAAGCTTGGAATCTCTCAGAGTATTCAAGGAAGGTGCACTTTTCCGAACGAGGGTCAAACTTGCCAATGATATCTTTAATATTTAAAACATCTCATACATAACCAAATTGATTAAAGTAAGAAACGTTGGGATTTTTACCTTTCCACAACTCATAAGGAGTCTTATCCAAAATAGGTGTGATACATACTCTGTCTTGAATGTAACATGAGGTATTGATTGCTTCTTTCAAAAAATTCTTAGCAACTTTTTTTTGTACATCATAGTGTGAGCCAATTCTTGAAAAGTATGATTCTTTCTTTCCACAATACCATTCTACTGAGGTGTTCTACGAGATGATAAATTGTGTAATATACCACTCTCTTCACATAATTGTTCAAAGGGTTTGTTCTCAAACTCTCCACCATGCTCACTATAAATAGTTACTATAGAGAATTACTTCTCATTTTTCACTTGTTTACAAAAGGTAGTTAACACCTTATGAGACTCATCCTTGTGTTTAAGGAACTTAACCCATGTCCATCAAGAGTAATCATCAACAATGACAAGCCCATTATTTTTACCATTCAACGAAGCAATTTTAAACTGGACCAAAAAGGTCAAGCTGCAGAAGCTCCAAAGGTCTACTTATGGACCTAATATTATTTGATGCAAAAGAACTCTTAGTTTGTTTCCCTGCTTGACATGCCTCACAAAAGACTTCTGATTTGAACTTGAGATTTGGCAAGTCTATAACAAGTTGGAATTTGTATAATTTTGAGATTAACCTCAAATTGGCATGGCCTAATCTCTTGTGCCAAATCAATTTGTCATTGCTCACAAATACAAAGCATATGACATTTTGTTCTATTAAGTTAAAAAGGTATGTTTTATAAAGGTTCCCTTGCCTTTGGCCACTATATAGAACACAACCATCATTTTGAATTATAGCTCTACATGAATTTTGATTAATGACTATGTCATAACCACTATAAGTTAATTGACATATGCTAAGTAGGTTATGTTTTAGTCATGTTACTAGTAGTACATTATTTATAGAAGTTAAGGAATTTTTACCAAGGTTAGGTCTGAGAATATACATCTTTCTCCCGTCATATGTCGCGATCATCCATTGTCCAGATACCATGATGGGTGTTTCAACTTGCCTATTAAGAACATCTACAAAATAGACAATTTTATCTTTGGGTACCCACATTTGGTTGGGTCTTGGTTTGTTAGCTTTAAAAGGTTTCTTGTTTTTCCATCTAGTTAGCATAGGACAAGATGATTTAGAGTGACCTTTCTTATAGCATACAATACATAAATTATTGAAGGGAGTAAACTTAGGTTCAATTTATGTTTCTTGAAATCCTAGTCCAATTTTTCCATTTCTACTAATACAATAAATCATAGAGGCAAACCTCTTTCTATACTATTAGCAAGAAAATCTTGATATGCTACTTCATATTTATCAGAATTACATGACACATTTTTAATTGATGTTGAACTATGATTACTTTCTAGAGTTACGTTTTAAGTCTTAAGTTCAACAATATTACTTTATTAAATGTCAAATTTATCATTCAGATTTTCATTTATTTTCCTAAGAGCTTTCAGCTTCAGAGTGATATTATGATTCCTTTTTAAGAAGTCATTTATAACTGTAAATAATTTAAAACAACTTAAATCAATCATTACCTCAATTTGTTAATCTACATATTCTTTTCCATAGTTAGAATCAGAGTTAGCATGAGCCATTAGAGCCATGTTGGCTTGTTCTTCATCATTTAATGATTCATCAGAGTCATCCCATGTGGCCATTAGACCTTTCTTCTTGGACTTTGAATGTTTCCCCAGAAACTCTCCTTTCTCCAAATTTGGACATTTTGACTTGACATGTCCAGGTTCATCGGTGTTGGAACCAAGTTGGTTTCATACCTAGAATTTTCATTTTAACAAAAGTATTTTATGAAAACAATATATTTAACTTCATAAAGTATAAAAGAAGATTCGTATTTTTGAAAATAATCTAAAAAGAGATTTGATTTAAATTTAAAATTAGAAGTAAGGATGCATCCCACAAAGTGTTTATCACATTTTTCAAATAAGTAATGAATGGAAATCGTCTTAAGATTGTAACAATTAGAAGTGATCATGGAGGAGAGTTTGGTAACAATTTCTTTGAAAGTTTTTGTGAAGAGAATGGAATCAAGTTTTTTGAATGACTTGAAGACTAAGAAGAAAGGTCTTATGGCTACATGGGATGACTCTTATGAATCATCTAATGAAGATGAAAAACATGCGAACATGGCTTTGATGGCTGATGGTGACTTTGACCTTGACTCTAACTCTGAGGCTATTATTGATGAAATTGAGGTATTCCCTGACTTACCTCATAATGAACACCTAAATATGCTAAATGAAATTCTAGACAAAAAATATAAGGTTTCTTTAGAACTTAAGTCTCTTAGAAAAGCTCATGACATCTTAACAATTAAATGCAATTCTCTTGAAAAAGATTTTGAAAACTTGAAAAGAGAAAACCTAAGTCTGAAACAAAAAGGTTTTTGAATCCTTAGAGGATGAAGTATAAAATGGCATTTCAATAGTTTCTAGCTAAAGGCATAGAAAAAAACAAACAAGCTTCTATGATATATGGTGTCAATAGAAAGAATAAACGCGACATAGGCTTTGAAGTAACAACAAAAAATCGTAGATCTATTCAACTTGATATTGCTTATGCTTATTGCCATAAGAAATGTCACAATTGAATAACTTGTTCTATGTTGAAAACATGGAAACTCAATATACCTTTCATGACTAACAAACCAGGACCCAACAATTTACTGGGCAAAGGAAAAATAGAATTTACAAAATTAACTTATGTGATTTGAACAAACAAGAAGTCAAGTATCTTATGTTTGTAATCAATGAACAAATGATATGACACAAAAGATTAGGACATGCCTGAAGGTGCAAACACGAGAAGGGAGGTTGAATTGTGTTTGTCTACGTTGGATTCTTTTTAATTATATATTGAAGAACTGGTTCGGGTTTGGTGATTTTAACTAAAATAGAGGCAGTAGCAATCGGGATTAAGTAATCAGAAGAAGTAGTAAAGTAAAAAATACAGAAGTAAAGTGATACAAGCGGATTTATCATGGTTTACCACCAACTTGGTAGCTACATCTAGTCCATTCACTTAGAAAAGGTTTAACCACTAATGCAAATCCTTGAATCACACAACACCTGACCCTACAAGTTAGTCTCTCAAAACAACTGTACGATTATAGACTTTATGAGACAATTAAACACTTTGACTTTAGAAGTCAAGTTTTCTCCACACAACTTGAAAACCACATATTGTTGAAGGCTACACTTTGACCCTACATGTTAAGTCTTCTCAACACAACCTTCAAACCATATGTTTCTTGAGGAACACTGAAGCCACTAGTGGGCTGGGTTACACAAGTTTGAAACGAATTGTGTTTTGCTTCTACTAATAGATTGTTATAATTGATTTCTCACAATATTTTGACCATATTTTATTATGAAAAATATTTTGACCATATCTTCTTGTGAACAATATTTTGACCATATCTTCTTATGAATAATATTTTGGTCATATATTCTTGTGAACAATATTTGGACCATATCTTCTTGTGAACAATATTTTGACCATGTCTTCTTGTGAACAATATTTTAACCATATTTTCTTGTGAGCGACATTTTAGCCATATCTTTTTTTCATTTTGGTTAAAGATTTCCTTTAATTATAATTTTGAATCATATATAATTTCATATTATGTTAAAAAAACTTATTCATGCAAATCTTCCTTCATACTCTTGATTGATTGGAGTGGTAATGGATTCAGGCTTCTTCTTGAATATTTAAAAATTCTGATACGACTAAGTCTTTTCTTTAGAATAAATTCTTTCAATTTGATTCGTTGACTTTCCATCAGAGCCATTGACTTTCTTTTGTTAATGTGGCGTGTTGTGTTTCTTGGATGAGAAAAGTTAAAGGAAGAATTGTGTGACTTAGAATTAGTTAGAGGCAAAACTCATGACTTATAATTGTTGAATCATCAGAGTCAATGCAACATTAGTGGCTATATATCAAGGTGGTTTTTATACCCAAACTTCAGAGCCAAACATCAAAGGAAGTCTACGTAACCTTCAGAGGCACGTTGCTTTTTGAGACATATGTTCATATGCATGTGCGTATGCTTTTGTGTTCCTCTGATCTTATCCTTTGGGGATTTGCTCTGGTCACTTCCTCTGGTAGCATCCTCTAGTCAGTTCCTCTAGTACCTCCCTCTAATTTTCTTGCTCTAATTGCTACACACTTAATGAAACCATTAGTCCAAATAAATTATTCACATAAAAAACCTTTGTTAACATCAAAATCACAAGAGGAAAACCAACTTGGTTCCAACAATACACAATTTTAATGTTCATGACGATGACTTTCAACTCAAGATTTACTAGCACTATTTCAAAATCAATTTTAATGGTGGAACAAGAGGAAGATATACCATATATGCCCCAATCCAATACTTGTTTAAAAAGTTCAGGGATATATTGAGTGGGAAATAAACTTCACCTATTTAGTTGGTAATGTTATTTTTCTCTATATATTACCAAATAATCATTGAAAACTCAACAACCCATTTCGTTATACTAAGTGATATCCGTATCTTTGAAGACATTATAGGTGTAGGTGAGGAAGTGATTTCATCAACTAGAACTTCCCGCTCGAAGAAAGTTTGTATGTCACTTAAACTTAAGGATTTGAGGTTATATTATTTTTTATTGTTTTAAATACATATGTCATACACTTTAATAGTTTCTAATTTTTTTTTTAATTATATATATATATATATATATTCCATATTCAAACTAAAGTGGCGATGTCATCAACTGCACTATTTGGGAGGATTTTGGTACCCAATTTCTTAACTATTGTAGCTTACATCCTACTTCCAAACCAATTATAATCATACTAAACTCTGCAAGGATCAAAGTTCCACAAGGTTGGTGTGAATAACTTAGTCTATAAACAATTTCAATAGTGACACTATCTCACAGTGAGATTGAAATATTATTCAATAGGTCAAAATAAACCAATGCTGAGTAATGCATGGGATGGAATCAAGCTATTGAACAATGAAGAATTTTTGCAGATTCATTTGTTCAAGAAAATGTCAGTTTGTTTTCCTATGTCTTTCCTTTTATTGACTTTTCTTACTTTTTATACTCATTATTATGCATAGCACTGGATAGGTTACCAATCCTGATCTCTATGTCCAAGGAAGCCAATTGCATAGTCAGATGAAAACTTCATCTCAATAGACACCACAAGAGAAATTCATCTACAACACCGCAACCAAGACCTTGTGCTAAATCAATGCAATTAACACAATTTGCAAACATACTCTTATAATCTTAATGTTGCTTAAATACTTGTTACCTACTAACCGAATTGAACTTATCTTTTTAGGAGATAACTTGTGTGACTATAGCTACAACCTCTAAGGTTGTAGCTAATGAATATGATTGCTTTTATGAGGGTTGCACAAGCTACACTATTAAGAGAACAAATCATTTTGTGAGTTATACATGTAAACGTGGGTGTGTTGTTGAAAAAATCATTCCAAGGTAAATTAATTACAACGTTACAGTGTTTCATAAGTAAAAATAAAGATTTTGTACATGTTTGCACATTCCAAACTATTCAACTACATGTCATTCATTTAACAAATACAAAGTTTTTATTGAAGTCTATCACAACTATCAGATGATTTATTCTGAAGATCTACAAAACCTAATGACAAGAATGATGGCATTTCGCGTTACGACTCAACCGAAAATGGGACAATGCTCTATAAACAAGGCTTGGGAGGATGAGACAATTATTGCAACCATTAAAGAGAAGTTTGACCATGATGAGGTATTATTGGACAACACATTAATTAGTAGTTTCGACCACAAATAATTGCACTAAATTTATAGACTAATCAACCAGAATGATAATGTCATAATGCATGAAACTTCAAAATGTAGTTGCAAGCCTAGAAACTGTCTTTGACACTGTAAGTGCCTCTATTGTGTTCACTTTTCATACAAATGGACATTTAAATTAGAAATTAAAGTTATTGATTTTTTTTCAATTAATTACAGAAATCGCTGTCTGCAACTGGTGATTATGATTCTGAAGTCATTGCTACTTCTACACCTGCAAAAAGGTTGTCAATTTAATCTTACGAAGTTGATAATGTGTTTGATGTGGTTCCAAGTCTACAGTTGTCTACATGCAAAGCTGCAAAGGTAATTAAGACTGAGTGATCCTTTAATGTTACAGTCACTGAGGAGGCAATGGGCCTGTTTACTTGTCAATGTTATTTCAACCTATTTAGCTCCACTTAACATGTATTAGACTACAACTATGTCATTAATTAATTCTAATTGTTAACTGTAACCATTGAATTTGTTTCTGCTGCTACAGACCTGTTATTGAGAAAAGTAGCGAAAAAAAAGGTTGGAGTAATGGTACAAGACTAGCAAATCATGTCATTGAGGCTAAGATTATTTCTGGAATAAACGTTTCAAACTTGATCTATATATGTCTCCATCCCAATTGTCGTGGTCATTCAAGCTTATAAGAAGGAAGTTTCCTATTGTTGTCTCTTATGCAATGACAATCAACAAATTACAAGGTCAATCGTTGGACTACATTGGTATATATTTGTCTAAACTTATATTTTATAAACATTATTAATAATTTCAAAATAAATGTAACAACCTTCACGCAATCCGTGCAAAGTATCTGTACTGTACTAGTTAATAACTAAAACAGAACAATATTGAATGTGTTAAACAAAAAAACATACATCAACAGCGTCCAAATTGATTAACAGGTACATTTATTTGATGATGCCAATGAAGAACAAAGTATAAAGGCCCCTTAATGCTAACCATACCAAGACCTAACTAAAGAGTAATGACAACGAAAATATATATATACAAATTCCTGCAGTGTAGACATGAATCTCAAAAGAACTTTCAGAAAATTAAAAAAAAAAAAAAAAAGTAACTGATAGACTTCACTTTCTATGCTAAGAATGGTGCAAAGATTTTGATGAACCTTGGAAAAGATCCAAAATACAACGTTGCAGATCATCTACTGAGTACTTGATCCATTTCTCATCAATGTCAGATGAGTTTCTACCAGTAAAACTGCGGTAAGCATGAATCACTTTCTGAGAAACTGATATCTGTAAATCTTCTCGAAGTTCGGTATCCACTACACTCCATCCAGTCTGTGTTTTGTAAACTTCACAAAAAGCAACACTAAAATCTTTGCATTTTTTCTTTAGTGTTCTTTTTGTGCCACAATTTGACACACTTTCATCACTTAGCATTGAAAGTATTGAACTCCAAGTCACTTTCTCATAGCTTCTAGCATAATATTGAAACATGCCAGCTCGTCGGCGGAGCCAAAAATTTCCAAAGAAATTGCATAAGTTAGAATGTTTAACCTTTTGCACCATGTAATGAATGTTATTCATCATGAAAATATGCTGCAAAGCTTCATTTGTGTATAACTTTGACTTGTTGCACAAGTTTGATTCTAGAGTTGTAGTGATTTTCCTTAAGTTGCAAGCTAATGAACAATATGAGAGATTAGAGTTTTCACCGTTGTCGTTGCTAGCCGTTGGATCGGTCGAAACTTCGTCTACAAGAAGAAGATTGAGGCTGTCACCATATTCAACAAGTGCCTTGATGTAATTCATGACATATCTTGTAAGATGGTGAACACCTCCTTGAGGAAAACACTTGTTTGATGGATTTGTTGCAATAGCATTTCTAAATGCAAGAAATGTTGATTTTATAGAATCACCAAATTTTCTTATAAGCTTGTGAAACTCTCCTCTTACAAAAGAATCTACTTCTTCAATGAACAAAATATCTATATCCATTACAACATGGTCTAAAACCTCATACATGTCAAGTAAGCAAAACAATTTTTCTGTTGTGTGTGTTCTCATTGCTATGGCCTCCCCAAAATTCAAAAGGTGTAAAATTGAACACCGTGATATTTCAGAGAAACAAATCTGATAAACCGATCCAAAGTCTCCAAGAATTTGCTTACACAATCGTTTTTCGCTGACAAGATACACCTGAACAATGATCTTCATCGCCTGGATCCATTTCTTTATCCGACGATTCAAACTATACCATTCCATATTTAGAACATTCTGAATGCTTAGTTTTTCGATATCTAGAATGACAAAGTACTCATCTAAGGCATATTTTCTAGAAGCAATAAAAACATGACAAAACTCCTGATGGTAATTTGAACCAAACATGGCTTTAGCAATGCTTTTGAGATCTTCAAGTACAGAAGGATTCACCAAATCTAGAGTTCCAGCTTCGAATCGGCTACCATCATCACTACTCTGCGACGTCTCATTGATTTGTTCATCCTCGATTGAAACATACGATTCATCATAAACCATATCCACGCTATTGGAATGAAAAAGCATGTAATCAAGATCAAAATATTGCTTATTTTGAACAAGAATTTGGACCAACTCTTCCTCAAGCCTTGACATAACAACCTTCATAACTTCATTAGCTCTTTGAACAAGTTCCTTATGCTTCCAATTTTCATTCACATAACAAAACTTTTGTTGCAAAGTTTGAGTTAATGTTTGAATTTCACCAACAAGTTTTAAATACTCAGAAGAAGATGCCTTGGAAATATGATTTGTCTCCAAACTTTTGACCCTATCTTCAACAAATTGAAGCTCTCTCTCTAATAGCTGGATACCATTTCCTTTTCTTTCATTGATTGTGGACATCGTAGACAATTGAATCTCAACATCCAACAGTGTTTTTCTCAACTCATCAGAGATACTCTTGCTAGAAGCTAGTCCCTTTAAAATGTGTTGAGCTGCAGCAACCATGTATTGATCTTGTTCACAAATTGTGGTCATAGGTTTATGTTCCTCCATACTAAAAAAATGAAAAAGCAAGTAGAAAACCAAATTCCAAACCAGAAAGCACAAAAAATGATGGGATTTCAACAAAGAACTGAAGGTACCAAGATCTTAACTTTAAAACAAGAAAAGTAAAAGAGTCATAAAAAATGTAATAAAAAGTTCCCCCTCTAAGGAATAAATAGAAGTGCTTTTAAAGGGTTATTGCAAGCTGTAGAAAGATGGAAACTTTATGATGATTTGGATAGATAATTTTGGGACAACTTTCATTTCCTCCAATCTTAACTTAGGACCACAACCAACAAGAAGCTCCAATTGAAAGACTCTTCATGGAAGTAAGAGGATTGTGAATCATATATTATAAATCACCAACCATAACATAACCAAATAATTCAAAACTAATAAACAAGATCCTCACACAGTTTTTTTATCCTTTAGAAAAAAGGGTCAAATAAAAATAACTAAACAAAGACTAGGAAAGAGTACCTCCAAGTGAATGAAATTTGACACAGAGGTATAACAAAGCAGAAACCTTAGAAATTGAGAAAGTGGGGATGACTTGAGGACAAAGTAATAACTAAGAGAAAAATGTCTTTATTTTTTTAATAGTTTAAAATCTGGGAAGTGAATTTCTTGGGAGAGAGGAAATAGAAAATTGTGGTGGAGAAGCTTTGTATGTATGATTTGATTTCTACTTATGGCTTTTTTGAATTTTGACTGATATAACAATAATATCAGTATTTAACGAAACTAGAAAATTGACCAGAAAATTATCACAAGTCAATATAGGTGCGGTTTCCTATGAACTCTTGTCTTGACTGCCGTACAATTTCTCACACAAACGGGAAAAAAAAAACATATCTTGTTATTGAGCACCCACATTTGAATTCTATTTTTGAGTAGTATATTAAATGTGTACATATTTTTTATTTATAATTTTTATTATAGTACTTAATAAACATTTAATTTATTGTTCACTAAAAAGAAAATTTAATTCCTCCAATTTAATATTTCATAAAAATTAATTAAATGATTTAATATATATTTAGGAGATTTCATTGCCATTTAATATATAGTTATACTTTTGCTTCGAAATTTGACACAAGGGTAATTTCAACTTTAATATTTAAAAGCTTCAATAACACATTACTTTCTCTCAAAAATCAAAATCATTTTGAATGTTTGAATTTCATTCTACAAGAGAGTTTTTCTCTCTTCTACAAACATTGATCTTCATGTTTTGCTTTGCCTTTGTTAATCCTCTTTGATCGAATCTATCTAAAACAATCTTATATATATTATTAAATTCCTCTATGATGAATACTGATATTTTGTAGTGTAGATAGATGTACTTTTGTAGCCTAGATCGATATTAAATTGCTGCAGATTTTGCTCTTTGTGAACCAAAACATTCTTAGATTAAAGGTGTGAAAACAGAGAACGTTCTACGTTTTCTATTTTGAGTAATTTGTTGTTTTTGTTATAATATGAATTATGTTTGTTTACCAACTGTTCTATAGATGTACCAAAAATGTATTTTCTCTTTTGTTTATATGGTACTTTGATTTTAAGTCATTACTCTTGTGGATCAAAACTCGTAACTTCATACATTGCTTATGTCATTGTAAATTTGTTGAATGAATATGTCTAAGGTTTCCTTGCGTTTTCCATTATGATAGTTACTTGCAATTTGTCATGCATCTTGATGAGTTATTATAGTTTTACTCAATCTTGATTTACAAAAGGCTTTGTTCTTTGTAAACCAGAATATTTCAAAGTAACTTACACAAATCTAAAATTTGTTACAATTTCCAAATCAACATAACACTCATGATTTATTTTACCTAGAATCCAATTGAATAACCAAATTGAAATCCATAGAGTTAAAATTCCAATTTTTATCAAAGATATGAGATAAATAATTAAATTAAATTTGAACTTGATTGGTGATATTCCGATAATACCTTCCATTTCATCAAGGAAATTGTTTTGAATTTTTTTATATGAAATCATTTTATTTAAATAAATAAATTTTTAAAATTAAAGTTACATTAATTGGTAGAGCCTTTTTAAACAATACAATTAGGAAAAAATGTTGTTTGCTAAACAAAATAGGAATAAATTAAATTAAAATTACTTCCTCTAGTGATAGTTTGCCTCTAACTAATCATGGTCACCTAATTATCTTAATGTTTCAAGGTGAGACATTCATGTTGTTCTAGGTATGGAATAATAGGTATATGAGAACAATCACGATACTGGTTGGTGTTTAGTTCAACCACCTTTGCCAATCAAGTCTCAATTATCTTGGTGACCCACGTTAAAATAATTAGGCAACTTTTCTTTATTTTAAGGAAAAAAATTGAGGTCATGCATTCTTTTTTCTTCAGAATTAAAAAGAAAGGAAATTATAAGTTAAGCTTTTATTAAAATTAAAGGTGAAAGTTTTAACTTGAGATACATAATGTCGTCATTTTTTATACATATTTATGAAATAAATTCTTCGAAATTATACATCTCCCTTTATTTTTACAGCTCACTAATATTTTTCACCTCACCCCTTTTTATTTTTATTAGCCGCATGAGGAATATAAGATACCAATTTTGCACTAGAAGATTAGTTTCGATCATGTGAGAATTATAATTTTGATGTCTTTATTCTATGATGTAATCATACATTTGTGGTTTCTTTTCATACAACTGTAGTTTCTTTTCATGATGTTATATTTTATGAATCTATTAAACACATTGTAAATTATATTTATAAATGTAGTTTTTAATTATGTTGATGATTCTAATTTATTATCATTGTTATTTGTCTCAATTTTTATAAGGTGCGTGAATCTTGTTGCCATATTTTAGATAATTGGCAATTGGTCCTACATAAACAAATATTAATTTATAATTACAAAATTTTGGATTATGATTTATTCCTAACTTCAACAATTATGTCAATAATGTGTAGTCCGTACTCTTTATAATTTATTTGTAGAAATCTAATACACAAGATACATATTTAACATTCATCAATTAGTTAACAAATGTATGTTATGAATAAATATGTGTGACTCTAGAATATCTATTACATAAGTATTTGAATAAAATTATAATACACTAATTAACATGCACTTATTTTGTTTGGATATATGCTCTGGTCATATTGTTATCTGAACTTATGCGATCACTTGTACTATTTTGCACTTCCTCTCTTTTTGGCATGTATATATGTGCCTATTTTTAGCAATTATTAGACATAATTGCTCATATAGTCCTTTAATTTATTTTTAAATAACATTTTAGTCATTTACTTTTTTTCTTTGATTTGGTAATTTATTTAATTTTAAGTAAAAAATTTGATCTTTTATGTTTTAAAATATTAATAATGTTATCCTTCTTTTACAAAAATTCATCAAGATTTTCAAACAAAACTCATAAAATTAATTATCATCTTCAATATAATGCATATTTCATAAAATTTATAACTAAAATTTTTAAATAAACTCATATTTTCATTCTTTATATTTTCAAATTTTTGTAATAAAATTAAATAAAAGACCAAATAAAAAATAAATAAAGATAAAACACTGAAGTATTAAAGAACTATATGAGCAATTGTGCTCAACTATATTTAATATGATTATCTTTTGTTTTTTTTTTTGTACATATTATCTTATTTATATTTCATTGTCAAATTAGTTGTTATTTATATTGTGCAAACTTAAAAAATAACAACCCAAACTCACATGTAAGCACTAGTGTTCTACTAGTTCTAACTAATTACTTTTTACTACAAATTATAAAAAATTCTACATCATTACATTTAAATATTTTAATATTTAAAAAATTGTAAGACTAGTAAAACACCTCTTCTCTATAGGTACTATCTTTGTTTTCTCCCCCAACGGGTTACCTATATGGTACCTAATCTTATAAAGTTAAGTCTCCTTCATTGGGGAGGCTCTTAAGTTACATCCTTACAATTTAACTTTAAAATGAATTATTGATTTTTTTTCAAATAGAATTATTGTTGTTATAAATTTTCTACAATAAGTCCTTAATATTGATATTAATAGGTGTTGTGTTATATAAACACAAAAATATGGTTACAAAAGTAGACACCATACCATACAATTTTAGGTCGAATATCATGATGGATACACACACCGACTAAAGTAAAAGAAAAAACTTTAAAAAAAATTGCATATATATATATGGTGACTAGTATCTATATTTGTGAATATTAAATATTTTTATATTGATAGTACATTATATTTCAAAGATTACATATTTATTTTTAGAAAAATTATAGCGACCAATTGGAAAATAACATTGTTTATCATATCTAAATACTTAATGGTTAGAAATATATTATAAGAAGATCTAGACTCGTGTATTGCATGGTTGAAAGTGTTATTTTATATATTTATTGAGTAAGTTTTAGTGTTGATATTGTGAAAGTGTAGTTATTTATTTTAATATAGAATCAACATATCAAATTTGTAATTAAGAAGTCGTAGAATAAATGAAATTGACAAATAAAGGACTACTAAATAAATATTTGAATTTCAAACAAATGATCAATAAAAAAATATATATTAAGAGTTCATAGTAGTTTAAAAGTAACATAAACAATAAGCCGACAAATATTTATCTAAGAAAAATAATTAAACAACAAAATCCAAACAATATCAACCAAATTTTATTGACATAATCACATACTAAGTATTTCATTGAGTAGTCGTATCAACATATTTCGTAATAAACATAAGTTAAAAATTTATTTTAATACATGTGTTGATATGAACATACTCATTGGTGGGCAGTATGAAGTATGAACATATTTTCATGAATGTTAAATCAAAGGTTTGTAAATAATGAGCATATATATGAATTAATAATATGATGAAAACTTGAGAACACATAGGATAAATCATTTGAGAAATAGAAATAATGCAAATAAATCATTTGAGAAATGAAAATAGTGCAGGATAAAGGAAAATGAAATGACTCTTGATGGCTAATAATGTACTAATTCAATGTGGTGATATTATTGAGATTTATGCGAGTTAGTTACAATATTAAAGGGGAATGGATGTTAACATGGTGTGTAAGGAAAAAATAAAGGTGTAATAGTAGAGATATAATAGAACTTATGTGCAACTAAAATTAGAGTGACACCTCATATTATTTTTTCTGTGGCAAAAATATAGTACTATGTGGCAAACTTAATGATGAAATCACAATAGAATATTTAGGGATTGATTTAATATATTTAAAAATGGGAAATAAAATCATGAATATGTGAAAATAAAGAGATCAAAAAGGAATTTAAACATAGTTTTTTCATCACCCTTTTTTTTATAAGGAGAAATTGCTTTCATGTCTTATGTCATTGCATTTCCCCTATTACTAGAGATATGGATATTTACAAGATTGATTACAATATTCTAATTTTTTATTTCTAAAACTTAAATTAAGAATTATAAATATATACAATTAATGAATTGTATCTTATTTCTAACTTATACAAATTGAAATAGGAAACAAATCATAACATATTAGTCCTTTTTTAATAATCCCTCAAATTGTTGTGGTTAGTTAAGGAGTATCAATTTATTAACAAGAAATTTATGGAACACGCGAAGAACAACCTTGGTAAAAATATACATAACATGAAAATGGATGTTGTTATGCATTAGTGATATAATGACAATATATTTCAATATGCATGGTAGGCTCATGAAAGATTAAAATGAACACAATATGAATAGTTCTTGAATTGTCAGCATTAAAAGATGTTGGCTCTATTTGAGGGGATACAAGTTAAGCAAAAGTCCACAAATCTAAGATTATTTCACAATAAGTAGTAGACATGGCCCATATAGTTAGTTTCAATTTGATGATTTCGATACTCTTATTTCTTCGTACTTTTTCAAG
This sequence comes from Cicer judaicum, assembly GCA_037974835.1. Taxonomy (NCBI): domain Eukaryota; kingdom Viridiplantae; phylum Streptophyta; class Magnoliopsida; order Fabales; family Fabaceae; genus Cicer; species Cicer judaicum. The sequence continues at coordinate 1,497,511 of JBBPBS010000233.1, read as the reverse complement.
ATATCAACACATAACCAGGAAACATGCAATAACCAATCAACATCACTATAAATAATAAATTTAAGAGTTTTCCTAATGAGAAATAATAGATCTCATTGAGAGTTTTCTTTTTAGTATTGAATTATGAGATAAATCACTACCAAATGAAGACGGCAAAGAAAGTGTATGAGTTGACTTAGTTGTCGAACAACTAATGATATGTTAAGTCGTGTAATAGTCAAGTAATTTAAACTACCTATGAGTTTCATATACAACAAGAGATAAGAAAAAAATTCACCTTAGTCACAATGATATTTAAGGATAACATTAAGAGGAGTATATGTGACACCCTAATCCCCAAATAAAAACAAATTTAATTTTTTTATATTTTTAAAACTATCAACTTCTTCAAATAACTAAATATACAAACTTCCAAACATATTTATTATTTAAGGTAAAAAGTATCACATAATCATAAACATGTCAAATAAATTCAAAGGTTCCATCAAACTTAACAACTTGAAATCGCAATATCAGACAGCAAAATCCATTTTGAAGTACACATACTTATGTGTTAAATTAAGTGCAAATGTAGTCCTATCCCGATGTCACTATCAGAGCGGGAATTCCCAAAATAAAATAAAAAAAGCTCAAAATAACATTAATACAATGCATATAATAAGAGTCTCCAAGACATGATGGCTTCTGCCTCTCCGATGGTACTAGTCATCACCTACAACTTACAACTCGTCTGTGTCCATCGCAAACGCCAAACACAAACAGCGAGGGGTGAGTATCAAAATTATGTAATAGTATAAGATAAACGAGGAGAACACGCAATTAGTCAAATAAGCACAAACAGGAGAAACACTCGAGATCATAATATCATAGATTAATCTAAATCAATCACAATAAAGCAACCACAAAGATGAAATGCTATGCATGTCCTATACTCTATACTCCTTCATCATTTGGTACCATTCTACTCCGAAGTACTTGGTTAGGAGGCCTGATACTATGCCACTACAAGAGTGGACCAACAATTCAGGAATGGCTAAGTCCTCATAGATCTCCTCAACTCAACTTAAGACACATATACGCGACGGTCGGGGTACTCTTGTGTTGCACGGTAGCTCATAACCTTAGGGAATAACCCACTAATCAACTTAGGAATTCCCCACTAGAGGTACCCCCAAGGTCTATCAGTCTTACCTTACAGTTCAACTGTAGCCCTCCACGATCAGCCTCATTTAGTTGTACTTTCCTGAGTCACTGGGTTTGTCAAACCCTCCCTATATGATGACAAAATAATCTTAACTACAAAATCTATAACACATATCTTAGACTTACTCGATCATCACAACTCAATATGTTTCAGTTTGACTTCACAATATTCATCATTATAGGCAGGAAGCGTTAATCCTTTTTATTCTTTTTCTTTTTCTTCCTGTCTTTCTTTTAGGTAGGCTATCATTTATATACGTATATATACCTTGGTAACTTTAGGTAACTTTAGGTTTATTATTAGGCCTAATTGTGAAACACAAACATGTCATACAACTGATCGTTCAATACTCCATTCTCATTATTGGAGTTATTATTATTTTTTTTTCTTGCTCGCCCTTTTTAACACTAATGTTAATAGACTAGTGTACTAATACACATGTTTATTTCTTATTTATTTATTTTTATTTGCCCAAAATCAATTTAAATAGTTATATTTAATATTAATAATTCAAATAAATCATTAGGATAAAAAAAACATAGGAAATTATCACACTACAATATATACACATATAATATAATTTATTATAATATTACTATTATATATTAATTAAAAATTTAGGGTGTTACAATATCCAGTAAATTGGTTTATTGGAGGTCGTCCATTGAAATCAAATTTGTCACATACTTGTGTTGATGCAGGATTATGAAGAATGAACTTTAATACCAAGAAATTAATGGAGATTAACAACATATTTCATATGAAATTATGTGTATACCTGTTATCTAAATTTTTGTTTGGATGCATGAAAAAAACTAGTAAAAATGATATCATCAACATAAAGAAGTTGAAGAACAATACATGTATATGTTCAATGAATGGACAAAGAAAAATTATCAACTATGAGTAAAGGAAAATCCAAATAGAGTAGAATTAAATTTTCCATACCACGGTTAGGGAGTTTGTTTTAAATCATGTATGAGTATTTGAAGAAATATCTTTAGTCGGACCACCATGAAGAAACACATTCTTTGTATAGGCCAAACAATTGTCATTTTTTTCTACAAGTGCAAATATCTGAGGATAATCAATTCCATACTATGGCTTATTCCCTAAGGCAACTAGGCAAGCTTTGTAACAGTTGAGAGGATCATCATAATTCAATTTCATATAATACAACCGTTTGTAGTCTAAAGTTTGATTTTAGGTGGGCAAGAAACAGTATCATGTGTATAGTTTTCTTGAAAAGCCTAAAGTTAATATTTAATTGCTTTTATCTAGTGTCTATCCTTAAATTTATTTGGGAAATAAGTAGGAATATATATGTCAGAGTTAGTAGTTGTTAGAGAGGTATGCAAGCAAGCATACATCTATGGTGAATATCTACCTAGTAGTCGAGACATTTTACTAGATCATCATGGTCCAATCATACATAATTGGGTGAGAGATATATGTTAGGAAATGGAGTGGAAACATATTTCCTCTGTCAATATATATTTCATGGTTTAAAAAGTTATTTTATGTCTAAATTATATTTTAATATTATAAAATTGTACTAGACTATCCGTTATTGAATCATGAAAATTTCTTCAATTATATGAAGACTCTATGTGTATTTACATCGTGAGAAATGAAAATAATGCAGATAAATCATTTGAGAAATAGAAATAGTGTAGGATGAAGGAAAATAAAACGAATCTTGAGATTTATGCGAGTTAGTTACAATATTAAAGGAGAATGAATGTTAACATGGTGTGTAAGAAAAAAATAAAGGTGTAATAATAGAGATATAATAGAACTTATGTGCAACTAAAATTAAAGTGACACCGCATATTATTTTTGATGTGGCAAAAATATAGTACTATGAGGTAAACTTAACGATGAAATCACAATAAAATATTTGGGGACTGATTTAATATATTTTGCAATGGGGACTAAAATCATGAATTTAAACATAGTTTTTTCATCACCCTTCTTTTTATCAGGAGAAATGCTTTCATGCCTTATGTCATTGCATTTCCTCTATCACTAGACATATTATGTCATTGCATTTCCTCTATCACTAGACATATGGATATGTACAATATTGATTACAATATTCTAATTTTTTATTTCTAAAACTTAAATTAGAAATATTAAAATTTAATGAATTCTATTTTATTCCTAATTTATGCAAATTGAAATAGGAAACAAATCATAACATATTATTCTTTTATTAATATTCCCCTCAAATTGTTGTGGTTAGTTAAGGAGTATTAATTTATTAACAAGAAACTTTGGCACGAACAAGGAACAACCTTAGTAAAAATATACAGAATACGAAAACGGGCGTTGTTATGCATTAGAGATATAAATATAATATATTTTAATATGCATGGTACCTAGGAATCGGAATAAGCTAGGTCGTTCGTCAGAGGCCTATGGTCTGACCTACTTATGATCTAGTCTGATCTGACCTATTTAATAAAAAGGCTAGACTCAAACTGTTTATAAATCCTATTTATTTAAATAGGTCATACTCAAGCTTATAAAAAAGCCTATTAGGCCTGACAGGCCGGCCTATATATTTTATTATTTGTTAATATTATTTTTTATTATTATATTAATAATATTATTTCTGATTTTAAATTCTATCAATTAGGCAATAACTCAGTAATCATTCCATATTCAGTAGTCGTTTCATATTAGCGATTCTATATTTGGTAGTCCTTTCGTATTCAGTAACTGTTCAGTTAGTCAATCACTCAGTAATCGTTCCATATTTGTTTAAGAGGTAATAATGGATCCGTTTTTTTTAGAAAAAAAATCTATTATTTGAAACCAAAAATTATTTTTTAGGGTTTAAAGGATGTTTGTTTCAGATTTTTTAAAAATTATTGTTAGGAAAATTATTTTTTATTTAATATATATAGATATGTACATTGATATTGGTATGTGGAGAGCATCATATGGCTTATTCTCTAAGGCAACTAGGCAAGCTTTGTAACAGTTGAGGGGACCATCAAAATTCAATTTCATATAATACAACCGTTTGTATTCTAAAGTTTGATTTTAGGTGGGCAAGAAACAATATCTTGTGTATAGTTTTTTTGAAAAGTCTAAAGTTCATATCTAATTGCTTTTATCTAGTGTTTATCCTTAACTTTATTTGGGAAATAGGTATGAACTAGATCATGGCCCGCGTGCTTCGCGGATATTAATTAATTTTATAAGTTTTGTAAGTAATATTATATGTATTATAAATATAATTATCTTATAATATTATTTTATTGATTTATAATAATTGAATATGATTAGGAAAATTAAAATAATAGAAAATTATATTTATCACAATCATCTAATTTAATTTTTATAATATTTTTTAAAATTCATATGATAATTTATTATATAGGATAATTGTTTGACTCATTGTAGTGTGATTGTTAATTTATTTTTCAACATATAATGATACTTGTATTTATTTGATGAAATAAAATGTAAAATACAAACCCAAAAATAAGATGTAAAAATTTAAAAATATGATTGACTATTTAATATTTTTATTTTAAAAAAATATTAATATTGAATTATATTGTAGCGTAGTCTAAATTTATTTGTTTTATTAGTATGATATTTAATTGTGAGTATGAGAAGTTGTTGTAAAAAAAAATTATTGAATATATTTTATCAAGAGTTTGTAAAAAAACATATATAATAGATAATAGTTTTTAATAATTGGAAGTAACTTTTTTAATAATTTTTTATATATTCGTATTTTATGATTATATTTAATAAATTTGTGTATTTTCTGTCAAATAGAATATATATTTTTATTTTATAAAAAGTTAATAAAAAAATTGATTGACATAAATGGAAAATAACTATAAATAGATTGAC
>JBBPBS010000233.1:1471451-1492042 GCA_037974835.1 Cicer judaicum | reverse complement strand
GAATTTAATAATTAATAATATAAATTATTACCATTGGTAAATGACTAATAATATTATAAAATAATTTATCAATTTATTATAAAATAACTTATAAAATAATTTGATAATAATATAGATTATAAATTATTATCAAATTGTAAAATAATTTATAAATTATTATCAAATTGTAAAATAATTTATAAATTATAAATAATTGTAAAATAATTTTATAATATATAAATTTATTATAAAATAATATTATCAAATAGATTTTGGAGGTATGAAAGAAATTGTGGAAGAAAGAGGAAAAATACAGTAGGATTAAAGGAGATTAGGTATTGAGAGTATGATTGAGAGGAGAGAAATGATGAGAGGTCCACATCAGCTTTTTGGCTGATGTAGGAAATATTTGTATAAGTGGCATTGAGGGGGTGAGGTGGCATTCGGAGTTGAGATGACATTCGAGGATCTATTTTAAATATATATAATAGATATATATGTCAAAGTTAGTAGTCGTTAGAGAGGTATGTGAGCAAGCATACATCTATGGTGAATATCCACCTGGTAGTCGAGACATTTTACTAGATCATCATGGTGCAATCTTTACATAATTGGGTGGTAGATCAATGTTAGGAAAGGGAGTGGAAACATGTTTCCTCTGTTGATATATTTCATGGTTTAAAAAGTTATTTATGTCGAAATTGTATTTTAATATTATAAAATTATACTAGACTATCAATTATTGAATCATGAAATTTTTTTCAATTATATGAAGACTCTATGTGTGTTTTACATCGTGAATAATTTTTATCTACCACACATTATTTTGTGCCTATTTATAATCAAATAAAAGTAATTAACCAATCTTAATTATTGGGAAATCTTTTTGTTTCTTCATATACCACCGTTCATGAAGAGTGATGTAAATATTTAATTGAAAATATTTTTCTTTTCCTTCGTAAAACCACTCTTCATGAAGATAAATTAAACATGTTACTTATTGAAAAACTTTTTTTCTTCCTCTTCCAAACTTGCAATGAGATTCATATTCTATATTCATTTCTTTTGAATATATACATTCAATCAAAAATGTTCCTTCTCTTTTCCTTTCTATGTGTGTGTTGACGACCCCTCACTACGCCAAAAATAGCCTTTTACAGCGCTATTTTTTATTCATTTACAGTGCATTTTTTTTTAAGAAAAAGCGTTGTGGAATCGAGGGCTGTAAAAGATACAACAGCGCTTTTAAAAAAAGGCTATAAATCATGTAAATATAACGCGCACTTGTTATGCATATTTTACAGCGCTTTTTTAAAAAAGCGTTGTAAAATGCGCACATAATGTGCATATAAAATTCATATACTGGCTGTGCCTTTTACGGTGCTTTTTTTAAAAAGCGCTGTAAACTGCAGACCCATAATTCATTTTAGTAATCAGTTTGCCAATCGATTGACCCATAATTCATATATTTTGTGTGCCTTTTACAACGCTTTTTAAAAAAAAGCGTTGTAAAATGTGTTTTTTTTTTTTTAAAAAGCGCTTTTTAGCTTTTTATGACATTTTTTTTACAAAACGCTGTCTTTTATTTTTTTATCCAAAATTATTTTGATGCATTTCACACAACACAACACAACCAGATACATATATATATAACCCTCTAACACTGTAATTTACAATAAGCAATTCACACAATCAGATACATATATATAACCCTATAACACTGTAATTTACAACCTAATTAACTACATTCAGATACATATATGTATAACCTAATTTACAACCTAATTAACTACATATTCATATGCATGTCCATATATTGTCCTATGATCATATATATATAATAACTAATAGAATATACAGAATATGCATAAGCTACCATATAATATTCAGATCCCTTGCCCAACAACATGCTATTTCCCAGAAAATCAAATAATTTTCATTTCAAGCACATACTGACACCAATCTTCCTTTAATTCCATTAGATCTTCGTCAGAATATGATGAACTGCAATTGTCAAAGTACTGCAATATAAAAATTGAATATATTATATTAAGTTAGTATCAAATATATAGATAATTTATATATGAAAATCATATAATGAAAATATTGTACCGTTTCTAGAATAATAGTTTTATTCTTGTCAACAATCTCCTTCATGAATCTCAATACGTAGTACCCACAGTCGATGTTGTTTGTTTGACGAGGGCACTTTATTGGGATCCATGTAATGTTATTAGACTTTTGCTTCGACACTGTAGCACCTCTTTGAGCTCAAAAAACTTTTAAGGCACTATTGAATGAATAAATGTGATTATTATAGCATGAACAAACACATTATTTATATATATATGTAAGAAATAAATGAATATTACTTACGTGTCGAGCATAGTCTTTTTATTTCGGAGTGATTGTTGTAGTTGCCATGGACGGGATCCAAATAGTATATAACTTCAGAGACCGCATTGATTGCAAATAGCACCCAATGTGCCCTACAACAACAAAAAATTGGTTAAGCAATTTTGTTTATACACAACTAATAAATTAAATTCTCATCAATTAAAAAAGATAAAATTACGTACCCTGAATTATATGGTGCGAAGAACAATTTATCCTTTTCTATATTTCCTAATGTATTTATCTACATTTTCTGGATCGAGTTTCCACATCGACATCTTATGCGGAGGCAAGAATAAGTATTTATTTGACAATTTCCTCGTGCACACGACCTTCTCATACAAAAACGTTCAATGAAAATTTTAAACTAGATTAATTACTAATACATTAAATTAATTACCAATAAATGCAATTAAAAGTATTTTTTTACCTTATGTACAAGCTCATTACAGTAGCACTAACCTCCTTATGTTCGACAAGTTCGTATATGTGATCCTTTTCGAGAAATTCATCATACTCTTCTCTGAATATATCTTTATTCATGTGTACGATGCACGAATCGTCGCTGCTGCCCATGTTCCTTTTTATTTGGATGTCAAGACACGTCCCGTATTTACCAAGGCATGGCTGACTTATTTTAGGAGCAGCAGCAGCAGCGACCGATTTTCCCCGATCTAGTTGTTTTCTTGCTGGAAGTTTGGCAGCTTTATTATCCTCCAGCCTTTGTGATTTGGCAGCTCTATTAACCTCCAATTTTTGAGGTTTGCTGCCCATTTTTGGCTATACAGGTGGTTTATTTAATTGGATCTACAAAAATGAGGTAAAATGTTAGTTTATTGAATCTGAAAAAATTGACAAACCTTATGCAATAAATGTGACAAACCTTTTCGGGAGATGTAACTGATTCGTTTCTGGGAATTTTTTTATCGAGGGCAACAAGGTTTGTGGGCCATGCCACGTAACTACTAATAGCGTCGCCCAATAACTGCATATCTCAATCGTTGTCCGGTATCGGCAACGGTGCAGTTGGTTCGAAAGCAATAACATGCGATACTTTGACATGGCCCGTAGGGATCAGAGTATTGTGCAATACTTCTCCCGAAGTATTGTACAATTTTCCTTTTCCCACCATCCGATGAGTAGGCGAGGACAAGTATAGGAAACATGGTACGGTTAATATATAAGTTTGTTTAATACATAAGTAATTACATAAGCAAGTAAATAATTAATTACCTCGGGAATTCTTTTCAGACCAACGTTGCAACTTGTGGATTCACTCGCCATTTGTATTTCATGTTGGAGTTGATCCGGGAGTTGCTTGTCTTTGTTCGTTTTCACCAAAAGTGCCACTTGCTCCACAAGGATTTGAGCTTCTCTAATACTTCCTCGTTGGAAGGTTTTTGGCGCTTATCTTGAGGAAAAAAGCTTTTGGGAGTTACGCCAAATCCTTTCCCCCTAACCCGACCGGAATACTCAGGGACATTAAACACTTTACCAAGAATGTCCCTACAAGTATCCTTGTTCCCCTCCGGATTTTCAGAACTTTGTTCGATAATCTCCTAAAATACATGTAACATTAAAAAGATAATTTCAATAACATTTTTAAAATACAATATTAAAAAGTATTCAAGTGATAAATACAATATTAAAAAATATTAAAGTGATAATATACTTACACAAAGTTCTACTACTTTTTTGACATTTTCATTATCAACCACTCCGTCTTTATTAACTCGCGCTTCCTTCCATAATATATGACAACCCAAGGGTTGATCGGCTTGGGTGTCTTTTCGCTATTCGTTAAGATCATAAACAAAATAATACAAATTAGTTACACACTATAGTTGATAATACAAATTATTTCATTATATAAAAGTGATGTTTAATTACTTACAAGTTGTGGATCAAGGCGTGCATATCCCATACGTGATTTTTTGTATGGGTGTGTTAGATTGCTTGCCCGTTCGCGATTTTCCTTACTAATATTCTATATAAAAAAAATAGCAATTGTGTAAAAATTTAAAATATGCTACGAATATGAATAATAAAACACAAATGCTAATAAATTAATCACTTACGAAAAATGCGGGGTCAGAACGTTTGGAAACAAATGCACTCCATTCATCGTTTGATATATAATGTTTATATATTTTTGGAGGTTCAACATTTGTGTTTCCTTCTCTATCTTTTAGATAGAAATTTGAGAGATGAGATCTAAATCCACGATGGATCTTCCCAGCAACTCTCAAAACATAACTCTTTCGTCCCTCATCAAGAACAAAAGTCGTCTGCAATGAAAAAAATTATAAGTAAAGTATTTCAATGAAAAAAATTATAAATGACAAAAGAGTGGATCAAAAAATTTACTTGAATGTCATTCCATATTATATCTTTGGCGTTTTATCTCTCCAATCGTCAATCATAATTGGGATATTTTGACGAACAACAGCCCCAATATAGCTTACAAACATAGAGCTGTTTGGGTCAATTGGCTGACCACTCTCATTCCAGCCAACCTAATAAACTCATATATTAAGTACATGCTATTAATAAAAGATAAAACAAATACACAACAAACAGAGTATAGTATAGTATAACCTCAAACTTGGTGCCATTGCTTCTTGCTTTAATCACGTTTTGCATTATAGTTGCACCATGTTTGACTTCATTTTCATAAGTCTTAGTGGTGCCAACTTCTTCATTTTGACATTCTAAATCTTTGTTTGTCTCCATTGAACTACAACAAGTTCAACATGCATCATGCATTATTCTAAACAAGCTCAACATGTATCAGTATATCTTAAACAAGCTCAACATACATTTTAATGATTACAAAAAATTAATAACATCAATACCTGAATAATGGTTCGAAGAAAGATGAAATGTGAAGAAAAGAGGGAACGCAGAAAGTTCACAGAAATATGGTTCATAGAAATACGGTTTGAAGAAATACGTAATGAGGGTTACGTATTTCAATGAAAATATATTGTGTGCAATGGGAGAGATGATCTTGGATGGAAATAAGGTTCGAAATGAAGGAGATGATCATGGAAATAAGGTTCGTAATGGACGGGATTATAGGGTTTGCAAAAGAAGAGAAGAACGATGAAGGTTGAGATGATAGTGAAGTTTACGTAATGAAGAGGAAACTGAAGGGGTTATTGTTATATATAAAACCCTTTTACAGCACTTTTTTATAACCCTTTTACAGCGCTTGTTTGAAAAGCGCTGTAAAAGGCGTCCTTATTTAATTGTTAGGATTTTTTAAAAGGATCTTTTACAACACTTTTCCCAATAAGTGTTGTAAAAGACCTCATTGTTTTAGTATGTTATATAATGTTTTTTTAAAGCCTTTTACAACGCTCATCCAAATAAGCGCTGTAAAAGGTCTCTTTATTTTATTTTTAAAAGAGTCTTTTACAGCGCTTATTTTAACAAGCGCTGTAATAGACCTCCTTGTTTTATTATGTTATATGAATATTTTTTTAAAGCCTTTTACAGCGCTTTGCAAATCGATTGGGTAATCGATTTTATAACTCACAGAACAAAGCTTGTACTGAGTCAATCGATTGGCAAACCGATTACTAAAATGTTTTTAATCAGGTCTGTGTTCTGTGATTAAAGAAATCAATTGGACAATCGATTTGATATATTTTTCTTAAGCTACTGGTTTTGTATTAATCAATTAATTAATCGATTGCATGAATGACTTAGTTCATCAATTATCAGAAACATATTACATAATCGATTGGCACATCGATTTGAACTAAATATCTGAGTTACTGGGACAAGTCAAGTCGATTGGCAAATTGATTGGAGTAAATGTTTGAGTTACAGGGAGAATTTAGCCCATTGCCAAATCGAGTATGTCAATGAAAGGGAGTCGACTGAGTAATCGATTGTTTTGATCTTGTTGTTTGAACAAAACAAGTATAATTGATTAGTCAATCGATTCTGATATAAATTGAGTATCAGTTTCTGATATATGCATTAAAAGAATCGATTAGGAAATCGATTAGTTCATTATACCAACATTTGGTTTATTTTGGTTCAATATTGGATGACATTAAAAACATTGTTATCATTGTTTATTGGATTAAAAACATGTTATCACAATACTTTAGGAGATGATAAATTATTAGAAATGATAACTTCTGAATAATCTATGCACTAAGCAAAAGAGAATCTCTTTGTTCAGATCAATTAAACATGTACATTAAGATGTCCTTCTTCTTTTCCTGGTGGGATTCATATTTGTTTGTCCATTTACAATACGAAACGATGGATTAATCCAAATTCCCTCATCATGATCATCTCTAAGATATAAACCATCATCAGTTGAATCAATTTCATGTGGTTGTTGTGATGTTGCAAATAAAAGATCATTACCAACATCTTCATCATTATTGTTATCATCACTTATTTTATTGGTCGATAGGACAACAGACCATTTATCATCAGAAGGATCAGTGACATAAAACACTTGTTGAGCTTGCGACGCTAAAATAAAAGGCTCTTCTTTGTATCCCACCCTATTAAAATCGACAAGCAAGAATCCTGACTCATCAATCCGAACGTCATTATTGTTATCGACCCACTTGCAACCAAATATGGAAACACGAAACATTGTGTAGTCTAACTCCCATATGCGCTCGATAACTCCAAAATATGATAGATTTGCATATATTGGGTTTTTGTCTTTTGCACTTGAGACATGCATCGCTTCAGCTACGAGAGTGACTCCGCTATTTTGCATAGTGGTCTGATCATCTTGTTCTTTGATATAAAATGTGTAGCCGTTAATAACATAACCAATGTAAGAAAAGACATGTAAGCTCAAACCATTTGCTAGCCACCTCAATCTCTGTGAAATTGATCCGGGGTCTATATCAAATTTTGACTTTATGTGATTTTTTAACCATGTTATAAAACTTCGATTGTGCTCTCGAGTTATCCAATTTTGATTCCTATTCATGTTCAAACGAGATAACTAATCCATGTGTATTGTAACACACGGTTGAACCTCATCATCATTGTGCAGAACATATAATTGTGCCTACTCCCATTCTGTCCTCGATATAGTTAGTAGTCTCCTTCCAATTATCCCTTCTCCTGAAATTCTTCCCGAATGACGAGACATGGGAAGCCCTACGGATTCAACATTGGACAGATATTCAGTACAAAATTCAGCAGCCTCTTCAACAATGTAACGTTCAGCAATACAACCTTCTGGTCGACTTCAACTTTTTACGTACCCTTGTAATATTTTCATATATCGTTCTATCGGATACATCCATCTCATATAAGCTGGCCCACAAAGTTGTGTCTCCTTAACTAGATGAACAGTAAGGTGAACCATTATATCAAGAAAAGAGGGTGGGAAATACATTTCAAGCTCACACAAAGTAACAACAATTTCCCTCTGCAATGTCGGTAATTTCTGAGGGTCGATCACTTTACTACAAATTTTCCTGAAGAAGAAACATAATCTAGTTAAGGCTAGTTGAACTTTTTCAGGTAAAATGGAACGTATACCTATTGGTAGCAAATGCTCCATTAGAATATGACAATCATGGGTCTTCAAACCTTTTAACTTGAGGTCTTTCATACAAACCAAATTTTTAATGTTTGAAGAGTATCCTTCTGGAACTTTAACTTCGTGTAGAAATTTACATAAAACAATTTTTTCCTTTCTAGATAGAGTATGAGCGACTGGAGGTAGATATGTGCGATTTCCTTTCTTTACTGGAGCCAATTCATTTCTTATTCTCATATCGACCAAGTCCAATCTTGCGTTGATGCCATCTTTAGACTTTCCTGGAACATTGAGTAACGTACCAATAACACTATCAAATACATTTTTTTCAATATGCATCACATCGAGGAAATGTCTTATATACAATGACCTCCAATATGGTAATTCAAAGAAAATTGACTTTTTCTTCCACCTAGTTTTGACCAGTTCTCCCGCAAAAGGTTTGCCAAATTTATTTGTCAAACCTTGTACTTTTTCAAGTATTTGATATTCAGTCGGTGCTAAAGGAGCTTTACCTTCCTCTGATTTTCCATTGAATGCATTTCTCCACCCACGATACTAATGACTATAAGGTAAAAATCTACGATGTCCAAGAAACACATTCTTCTTACAATGTTTCAACCGCATCCAATTTGTACTCTCTTCACATATAGGACATGCACACTGAACATTAATTGTGCCGAACAACATAGCCCTCAAATTGAAACATTCTTTCTTATACCCATCATAAACTTCCACACCTGTCTCCCACATACGTTTTAAATCTTCGATTAAAGGAGTCAAGTATACGTCGATATCATTCCCCGGTTGTTTGGGTCCACAAATTAACAGAGACAACATCATAAACTTACGCTTCATACATAACCATGGAGGTAGGTTATATATTACCAAAATCACAGGCCACGTGCTATGTGAGATGCTTTGAAGACCATGTGGATTCATTCCATCAGTAGAAAGTGTAAGTCTTAGATTTCTTGACTCTATCCCGAATTTAGGATACTCGTGATCAATTTTTGCCCATTGTGGGGAATCTGCAGGGTGTCGAAACATTCCATCTCTAATTCTTTCATCTGCATGCCATGTCAAGTGTTTTGAATCTTCTTCACTGCGATACATGCGCCTAAATCTTGGTATTATAGGAAAATACCACACGACTTTTGCTGGAGTAGATTCTTTCTTCTTATATCGAGAGACATTGCATTTCGGACACGCCTTAAGTAGTTCATATTCATTTCGAAATAAAATGAAATCGTTAGGACACACATGAATCCTTTCGTAACTCATGCCAATAGAACACAAAATCCGTTTAGCCTCGTAGGTTTGATTGGGAAGTTCATTATCATCTGGCAACATATCTTTTATGAGTGTTAATAATTCTGTAAAGCTTTTATCAGACCATCCATTACTCACTTTTAAGTTGTACAACTTTAATATCGCCGATAGTCTTGTGAATTTAGTACAACCATTATATAATTTTTTCTCTGCATCACTCAACAAACTTTCAAACATTTTAGGACAATCTCGAAGATCTTCTTCAACTGCTTTTGCGATCTCATCAACTCGGTCCGGCTCATATGTATCTGTATCGAAGTCAGTTGAAGCATATGTCGAACTATTCTCAAAATTAATGTTTCCTTTTTTTTTCTCACCATGTCCTATCCAACATGTGTAGCTTTGATCAATTCCATTACATACTAGATGTCCTTCTAATTCATCTTCTCTAACACGTTTTCCAAAACAACATTTTAAACAAGGACAAACTACTCTATTTGGATCTTTTGCATTCTTCACTGTAAACTCAACAAACTCCTTCGCTCCAATTTCATACTCTTTTGACAATCGATTGGCAGACATCCATTTCCTATCCATATTATACGACCTATATAAATGCAGTTACAAAAATAATAAGCTTTCAAAACATATCAACAAGTTTCAAAAAGAAACCAATATCAACTAACAATTTCAAAATAGAACAGATCATGTGGTATGAGTTTTTGACTAGTAGAAGAGATTTAATATATATATAACAATTTTTAGTTTTCAATTATTAAAAAACTAAAGATTTTTTGACAAAAACAAGTTAAAAAATAAAAAATACATGAGACAACGTAGATGGCCGCACAGTACGTAGAGGATATGAGGGTTCCTAGAGTAGAACAAAGCACATGTATTTAATTATTTGAAAGATGTAGAGGATATGAGGGTTCCCAACGTATATAATTATTTGAAAGACGTATTTTACAGCGCTTGTACTAAAAGCGCTGTAATAGGTAGTTAAATTCAATGAAAGCGCATGTATTTTACAGCGCTTGTGAAAAAAACGTTGTAATAGGTAGTTCAATTATTTGAAAGCGCATGTATTTTACAACGCTTGTAAAAAAAGCACTGTAAAATAATACGCGAAAACGCTTCATTTTACAGCGCTTTTGTGAAAAGCGCTGTAAAAGCCTTATAACATTATGCGCAAACGTTAAATGACCCTACGACAGTGCTTGTTTTACAGCGCTTGTACAACAGCGCTTGTGTTTAGCAAGCGCTGTAAAAGGAGCATTGTTAAATGTCATTTTTGGCGTAGTGCCTCTACCTCGTCCTCTGAGTCATTGGTGTGTAACTCCTCTATAGTTTTGCCCACATGGAAGATGAAGGAAATAGTTCAATTTTTAATAGCGAGAACATATTTTAAAGGAAATAGTTCAATTTGCAATCTACCAACACTTGTTCCAAGTAAGAACAAGTAAAATTTCAAAATTCCAAATACTTTTATCATACATATCATTTGTAACTCAGAGTCCATATTTTACTTTATATTGATTGTGTTTGTACAAATCTTTTCTAGATTGAAAAGTGACAATAAAATCATTTATAGGTTGAAAGGTGATTATAAAATCTTTTCTAGGTTGAAAGGTGAAGATTGTAATTGATCAAGGAGTGTGATCAAGCGAAAAGGTGTGAAGAAGAACATGATGATTATGAAGCACAAATTAAAAATCTTATGGTTAATTAGACTAGTCTGAGTGAGGTGAAACAATATTTTGTTTTGTGTGATCCTTCTAATCCCTTTAATTATTTGTACACACATCATACTTAACTATAAACTAATCTATTTTATTTATTTATAATATATTAAAAATTATGGACATTTTGTTTCAACTAAAATTGATCTTGAGTTAATATAAATTAAACACATCAATTTTAATTTTAAAAGGATCACAATTCAAATTTTTTTTTTTTTTGTTTTTTTTTTGTGATTGATATTGTATTCAAACTCATGTTAAGAATTCTCTTACCTTGAATCTTACCTTGAGTTTGTGAGAGACTATTAAGATGAGATATTTTGATTAGTAAGTTAGGAGATTAGTTTGTTGGTTACACTTGGATTTTTAATTGGTTCTTTGATTAGACTTAGTTACTTAAATTTGGAATATGCTCCATAAATAGAACACTTCTATTCTTTATTTTTGTATATTTTATAATCATTCAATATAAAAATATTTTAAGGAATTTTTCTTGTATCAACATTTTTTCCTACAAATCTATGTATTGACGTCTAAAAGTTATTTTTAATACGAAATGCATTTTCAACCTGCGATGATTTCATTTCAATCTACTTTTATTTCTTACAATTTTTTTTTTCTTTTTATCCAAATACCTCTTAAATCAGATAATTGTAATACTTTTGTTTTTTTTTTTAAACTGTAATATTTAATCGATTAAAATTATAGAATTAATATAGATTAGTCTATTCGTCTAAGCCTCTTTTTGAGAAACTTAAATTTTTGTTAAAGATACATGTATTTATGTGTTGTTAATATATGGTTGATTGTCAATATAAAATAATATTACACCAACTATGCATAGTTCTTAATCTCTAATTATTGTTTTTATGCTAAATTTTTGTTTGATGTATTAATCTTGTAGAAAAAAACAGATTATATAGGATTTTTTTATTTAGGCTATTGGCCAAAGGAGGCACTGCGGAGGGAAGTTTGTTAGTCAAAGAAAACGCCTAAACATGTGCAACGCCTTCTACTTTATTTAACATTTTCTTGTTGTAACTTCTCTCTCTCCACGCTTTGTTCAGTTCTTCTGATTCCAGATTTTTTTCTCACTGCGTTGAGATTAGGGTAATGGAACTGAGATTCAGGTAACATTGCATTACATTATTTATAATTTATTGTTTTTTTTTTCATTTTCATTTAAAAATAGATTTCTTGCCTTTTTGCTTTTTCATTATTTTCATCATCATGCATGTTACATATTTCATGGTTGTGTATACATAATTTTCCATTTGTATTAATGCATTCACATCATGATATTGTAATTGGTTATTTATGAAAAGGGATAATGCATTAGTTTGTTGATATAGTTTCTGTCCTAGTTAATGTTTCATAAACCAATTAGTATTTTTTTTTTGTTAACAAGAAACCAATTAGTTTGTTTCAATAACGTTTTATTAGGATAGACATGGAACGGAGAAAAAGATGAAAAATTTAGAATTGCATTTTTATCCTTTAAAATAAACTAATGATGATAATATATGAAATTTTTGGAATTAAAATTATGCACATTGCAAACAAAATGAACATTAGAGATTTTGTGATGAAAGTACTAAAACTCGATGTGAACACATGCGGATCATGAAAAAACTTAATTTTTAATGAAGCATAATTGTTGGTAATAATGCATGTTTTGATCCTTACACGATGATGTTTGTTTTTATCCCTAAAAGAATGAAGTTAAGTTAGTCTTTTAAATTAAGAAATTGATGAAAATACTTTTTAAATTGCAAATTAGTCATTTTAGACAAATGTTATTATTTTTTATTTTTTACAAACAGTCAAATGTTATCTTCTAGGTACCATTATGAGCTTTAATAAACAAGGACTAATTAATATCAATTTGATTTTAATTATTCAACTTTTCAAAACTAATTTCATATATTTCTTAATAGAAAGTAGAGTGTCAAATTTAGATAGCCCAACAAAATGGTCTAACGAGGTCTTGTTTTAAATTCGGCCGATTTCATTTATTAAAATAATTAAATTATTTGGTATGTTTCGATTATGCCATTGGACTAATTGGACCCATATGTCAAAACAATTGGACCCATATATCAAAACAATTAGATCATTTTGATCTGTCTTCGTTAAATTATTTATAATAATTTTTGTTAAAGTTTCGAATGTGTTAGTGAAATGAAAAAAAATAAATTATAATAAAAGAGTACAGTAATTTCTTTTAAGTATATTATGAGGTGGAAGGTACATATGGAAAGTGGCAAATAAAAAAGCCTAAAATAAAACTAAATAAGTTTACCATACAAAAAATTTATTTGTTCTCTCACCTTAAAGTTACAGAACAATTTTTCAGCATGAATTGAACACAAGCATCTAACCCTTGTAGTTGTACATAATTTGGTTTCTTATTTGATAGAGATTCTTGTTTCGCAGAATATCAAGACCTTGAAAAACACTTATCATTATTAGCTGATGGAATCTGAACATAGAAGTGGATCAAATCTAAGAACTAATCCTTCAACAAGTTCAAGTGAAGGTGAACAATTTAACTCAAAAAAGAAAGACCTTCCTACTCCACCTTTTACATCACAAGATCACATTCACTTTATGCCAAATGCAACCACTACTAAAGGTGAGAGTGCAACTTCTTTTCCTACCCACTTCGATTCAGAACTTCATCACACATCTCCAATGATGGAAAAAAGTGATGAAATCTCAATTAATAGACATTTGGAACCAAATCTTACTAACCCTTTTGGTGAAACTCATCTTTCATTATTATCATCATCATCACAAAATCCATTCCTATTACTTGATGATGATGCCACTAACATCACACATGTGAATCCAAATAAATCAGAAAATTTGCATGAACTACAAGTACCATTTGAGACTAGTTTTCACCAACCATCTTTTATGCAAAATGAAAATGGAAGCATGACTAACTCTAGTTCTCTAGGTGAAATGCATATGCATCATGGTCATTCCTCCAATGATGACATGCATGGTCACCATTCATCATTTCCACCATCCACATATGAATCACCACAAGAAAATCCCTTCGAAGTTGTTGAACACCATCATGATCATGTTAAAGATTTGCATAATCATCATCATCACACACTTCCAACTATTGAACAAGATTATTGGAACTTTCCTAGTCATGAATCAACAACAACACATCATCATCATCAATCTAATCACACTTATGATGATCAAACTCATGCTTCCTCTTCAAGTAAAAAAATAGAACCCTTGTTCACACTAGAATCAACACAAAACCAAAAACCAGATAACATTTCCAAAGCTTCTGAATCTTCAACTCAACACCATATGCATGATTCACTAAATATTTCTAGTAAAACCAAGGAAGATACTAATGCTAATGCAACTCAAAAATTTGGAAAGGATTTTCATTTAGCTTCAGAATCTAGTGATGATGATATTCCAATAAGCTCAATGCCAAAACATGAACAAAAACATACTAGTGATGTAGTTGTTGTTCCAGAAACAATACGAAATCCTCCAATACAAACAATGGAAAGACAAGAGGATGATCCTGCTGTTACATCATCTTCAACAGAGAGAATTCCATTACATGTTTTTGCTAGAAGCATATCAAACACTCAATGGAGCACTTTATCTAATGAGTCATTGTTCAGCATTCAGATGGGAAACACGAGTTTCTCTAATGAAATGGCTTGGTTGAATAAACCTGGTGAGATGGATAATAAGCTGTATGGTGGTGTTGATGATCAAATGAACATGCATAGTGGTGGTTTTCCAGGTAATCAACTTCAACCTCCTCCAATTACTCCACCTCAAACACAAGGTACTACTACTAAATTCAATGATATTAGTCAGAGAACTGCTGAACAACATGAAGGTTGTTTGAAAGTGACTGAACAAAAAGCAGTTGAAACAATGAGAGAGGTTATCATGGAAAGTAGTGTAACACCAAAGAATAAAACTAAAGAAGATTCGACATTAGGTGATGGATCGACACGTTCCGATAAACTTTCTAAGTCTATTGATTGTTCTCGGCATTCAGATGGGAGCACCAAATCTTTTGCGTTTAAAGTGTAAGTTCTGGCTTTTATAATTTTTCGAAGAATAACAGTCAAATATAACTGATGTAACTTCTATTATGACTGCAGAGACATCAAATTTCATGATGTCGGAGTTCAGATTATGATAGCAGACCATTTCCTAAAGCTGGTTTTAAAACTAATTATGTTATATTTTTCTATATCAATGGGAATAGTTTTGTTTTTAGATAGGCACCATAGGTTTACATATGCTCATGTATATGTATTCAATATTCATACTATAAGAATAGGAACTTTGATAGATATAAAGTCATGATACATAGTATAGGGAAAATGCATGTTTAGATTGACGATGAATTAAGTAGAATCAGTGTGCTACTGTAATTTTGGTAAAAACTACTACACTATGATATTTTAGCAAAATCATGGTGATTTCGTTATTTCGTCAAATTCATTGTCATTCCAAACGTGCACTCTACTTAAAATGCTAGGATGATGATGCTTCTTGATGGGGTTAGACTTTTATTTGATTATATGATTCTTGAGCAAATAGTTTAACTATTTTTTGTAATGTGAAGATTCACCGATGGAGACAAAACTCTTTCATCAAAACACGGCGAAGACACGAGAAAACAGCTGAAGCAGTCAGGGCAACAGACTATTAAAGGAACATCATCTGCAGCTCAAACCCCCAAATCAACACCAAATGCTTCTCAGAACAAATGGTTATCTTGCTTCACATGTTGTCATTAGATCACATTAGAGTCTATATTGGTTTTGAACAAAACCATTTTACTATCTCTATCACCTTGTGATAGTTTAGTATCATGCACTTGCACTGCAGTATAGATAGCTTTAACTGGTTAGTGATATTTCTTCCTTACCATTTTTAGTCCTTCCATCATAGTTGGGAACTTAGATAAATTGCATAATAATCTATACATCACTGCGTGTTTGGTGTTTGAATGTTTGACACCAACACGTGTAATCACACTCAATAACATCCATTTTTTAAAATTATTACTGGTGTCTACGAGTCAGTGTTAGTATCGTTTTTCGGTGTTCGTATATGCATTGGTACTTTATAGATAATTATATGTTAGTCTGATTGCACCTGTACAACCATCGCAGTTGATTACTTGTTATGTAATGTCAAGGAGATAATTGATTTTCTAAATAGCAAAATAAAGTTCCCAACATGAAGTGTTTTCATGTCTCTACCATAGAGATCAACCAAGGTCACATTGCTATCATAAAGAGACCACGTCAATTGCATTTGACTACAATTCATCACAATATCAAAGATTGCTACTCGACCACATTTTAAAACCAGGAGTAAAACTACCTATAACAAACCGTCAATGGATTAATCATTCCTTAGACCATACAATGGCATTAGCTTGACATATATTGTTTAGTCATTCAGACACATTTCAGAAATGTAGTAATATGGAAAAGTTTTCACAAATGCATTTATTTATGAAAATTTCCTTCTACACAAACCACATGAACATTGGATAGGATAATCATTGAAACTAAACTAATCAAAGAGTTTCAATGTTTCCACTTACCACTACATTCTAAAGAAAGATGAAATCGTAAAGACATTACCATTGATCTCTAAAATGAGACAGGATAAACAGTGATATGCTTCATTGGATTAGCCACTTCCTTTCCCTCAGCATGCATCACAAACTCAGCTGGAGTGAGGAAGCTTCCATGACAGACACATACAATGCAAACTTCCCCAGATCTATACTTGTACAGAAACCCTTCAATTCTCTTCCCATTTGGGCCGTCTCCAATAGTCGTCACGGTCGGCATTTGTCGCAATATCTCCATCACATCGCCTTTAAGACTACAGTAGTTTGGGAGATTAAGCTTCTTTGCTTGGTTCTTCAATTTAGTATCTGCAGACTTGGATGAAATTTCTTTACATATTGTTTTGTGAAAAATCATGGAATCGTTTTCTTGCTTGGTTGACATCTTGAAATTGGAACCAACTGCTACTTCAGATGAATGTCTTGGACCTATGCATGGAATGTTGTATGAGCCACATGTGATTCAGATAACACAAATCAGATAAAAAAAAAGTTCTGTAATATCTACACCACTAAATGGAATGAGCTGTGAGAAAAATCAACGGCAAGAGCCATTTCATCTGTACAGAAAGATGAGAAAATCAGTTTATATTTTCTATTTCTTGTAATCATGCCACTTGTTCCTGTTAAATGTCTAGAGGCAAAACATTAACATATGACTTTTATGTAAAGGGACCACAATTATGAGTCTATTAAAAGTAGCCTTAACTTGCATTTACAAGAAATATGAATTATATTGTAAATGTGACCTCCTATTCATATGATAGCAACTCTAACAATTGTGAGTAAGTAATTGAACAAAATCATGAATAAATTGTCTTCAACTTGAAATTGACTCAGAAATTAAATAAAACAATATAAAAATTGTCTAACCAAAATCATACACAACCCAATCAACTTAGCTATGATATCAGTGCACATTCATATTGGGAACAAATTCATATATATAGAGAAAATTTACTCTGTTAAACCTTACACTTCATCAAAATTGGACACGAAAATGGTTGAGTTTACTCAACGGAAAATGTATGCGTATGTTACCAAGGTTCAACAAAATCTTAAGATGCTGAGTATCCAAGAATAATTCAATAAGCCTTTATTGCTAAGGAAAACTAGAATGAAAGGGTGCTATATAAACAATTAAGAAAAAAAGTATGTGTTTATGGAGCATACACAAACAATGAAGAACATCATCAAACAATATGGTTAACGCACATAACATGTAAAATCAAAATTTTATGTAGCTAAAATGGGAGGAAAATTTCTTTTGTTCCATTACTTCTTACTCCTAAACTCCTACTCCTATGTCTTGTGATATCTCAGTTTAATTATTTTAATGATATGAAAAGGCGGGGAAAAATTACCAATTTTCCATGACTCATATCTAATAATAGCTGCACAAGTACAAAAACAAGTTCTCGCAATCATACTTCTACTTAAAATGGCATCACAGCAGTAACTGCAGTCAAATCGATCTCATTTTTTCTGTATATTGCCACAATACCAATGTTCACAACCTAACCGCAACTGCGATTTAGAACCATACTTCCAATCATATACTAGTAAGTGTTCTGTTACTCAAATAAGCTTATAATTTAGAAACTTTTGTATGTTTTATCATTTGCTTTACTAATAAGAAGAACCTTGAATCTTAATCACAAATAACACCAGGACACAACCAATTAAACAATAGCATGAAATCAAAATAGACAGTGGGCATTTTGGAAAATTTCATTTCCACGGTGTCATCGCACATTGTTGATGAAGCTACAACTACAAGCTTCGATTTGGAGCGTGTTCTTTGGTTTTCCATCACAATGTTAAACATGTTTTCAAACAATTTGAAAAATCAATTGAAAGAAATAGAAAGGACTTCAAGAAGCAAAGGTTAGATAGTCCTAAAAACTATGTAAAAAAGGTTCACAGTTTTAATCAGCTAGCTGAAATGTAAACAAATATATATTAGTATTTACTAGCACTATATTGCAAGTCCTTAAGCACCTTAATAATTATCACAAGTCAAAGATTAATTGATACATGAGAATAGAAATGTGAAAGAACTAAAGGACTAGGAAGCTTGCATCAGATAAAGAGAAATATGATTAGATATTAGTGTAAAACTTATTTAACAACACCACATGTTAGAGTAGATAAAGTGAAATATGATTACTTGTCCATTGTAAAATTTATTTACAGGATGCCATCTTGTTACTAAATTAAAGCAGGTAAGGAGAATGTATCAAGTTAATCCTCCATATTATCAATATTTTAAAATGATCATTTGAATAGTCAAATGGACAACTTTGAAAAGTTTTCCACAGTGAACAGTTACTTGAAAAGTGTTAAAAACACCAATGTAGACTGACATTGTCTCTAGAAGTAAAATTCACTGTCCTCCTCAGAGCTAAGAAAGTGACTTGATGATGGCTGAATGAAAAACAAATGTGTCCATCAAAACTGAACTAGTCCAACTGACACCAATTAGATCATTGTCATAACTGTAAGGATAAGGAGGGTCGTGAACTAATATTTCCATTATTATCGTCCATCATCGTTAGAATTTCTAGTGACTATAAACATTGGTCTACAGTACATCATATATTGTGTTGATCCAAGTGAACTAGTCCAACTGACACCAATTAGATCATTGTCATAACTGTAAGGATAAGGAGGGTCGTGAACTAATATTTCCATTATTATCGTCTATCATTGTTAGAATTTCTAGTGACTATAAGCATTGGTCTGCAGTACATCATATATTGTGTTGATCCACCAAAACAATTTCCTATTTATTCGAATTTTTCTCTTTATCCGGACCCGTTATCTAATGTATCGACATAATTTACTTCTTTCATATGCATCTTGATATTTGA
This sequence comes from Cicer judaicum, assembly GCA_037974835.1. Classification (NCBI taxonomy): domain Eukaryota; kingdom Viridiplantae; phylum Streptophyta; class Magnoliopsida; order Fabales; family Fabaceae; genus Cicer; species Cicer judaicum. The sequence continues at coordinate 1,472,593 of JBBPBS010000233.1, read as the reverse complement.
TACTCTCAACTTATAATCTATGTAAATACCAACGAAAGGACTAACATGATTAACATTTCATAAATTATTTTGGAACATTGGTCACTATTTACTCCAAAACTTAAATTCAAAGATAAAAAGAATAATTTACGTCTCAAAAACTCTATTTTAGTATTTTAAAATTTAAAAACTAAAAAACTTATTTTTAAAAATTATAAAATTATTTTTAATATTATATTTTTTAAAACTAAAAAAGCAAAATAAATAAATGGTATTTTATTTTTCATTTTTCAATTCTTTAGTCAAATTATTATATTTTTTAAAACTAAAAAAGCAAAATAAATAAATGGTATTTTATTTTTCATTTTTCAATTCTTTAGTCAAATATATATATATAATTTTTTTTAATTTTTTTTTTAAAACAATTTTCTAAAATTTATTTATAAGATAGTTTTTATTAAGTAAAAAGTAAAACACAATCATAGCTAATATTCTAAAAATTAGAATGAGTTTGGGAATAGTATATATATATATATAAAGAAAAAGTTACCATGAAGCTCTGCAGGAACCACACTTCTCTGCCTCTCTAGTAACATTGTCTTCCCACAATCAATTGGTAGGGAGCAAGATCTCTCTATAGGTTGCACAAATTGACACCAATTTAACACATTTACTGATGATGACCTTATCAACCTCCTTTCTTCTACATTTTCACCACAAGAAGAAAGCTTAAGAGTAGGGTCTATTTCTTTGAAGTGTGAGGGTAATCTTGTGTTGTAGTGTTGCTGTTTCTCACCATAAAACCTCTGAAGGAAAAAAAATAAAAAACAAACATCTATACAATGAGAATTGAGAACAAAACTTTTTAAAATAAAATTTAAACTTGATTAATATTTTATTTACTATTTATTACCTTCATTATAACCAAAGAGAAAATGAAGATAATCCTTCAATAGAAGAGCTCCCTTGAAATTTTCTGAGGAAAAAAGCTATAAAAAAATACAAGTACAAGTTAGGCACAAAGCTTGAAAAATAAGTTAGGCACAAAATTGCAATTTAGATATGAAAAAAAAAATTACAAAATATAAAAGTAAAAAGAGATTGAATTTTAATACAAGATCAAATTTTTTGAGCAAAATATCACAACCCAAAATGGGAATTGT
>JBBPBS010000233.1:1405585-1469723 GCA_037974835.1 Cicer judaicum | reverse complement strand
TTTTTAATCATTAAATATATGTATTTATTTTTATTAGTAGTGTTATTTAATAGATACAAATATAGAGAGTTTAATCATGCACACGTACAAGAGAGTGGATAATAATAATTTAAAAACGTAAGATAATGCTCCATATTATTTTTTTTTAACATATTTTATAATAATAAATATAAATTTTATTAATCAATAATTATTATTTTAATTAAATTATTAATTTAAGTTTCATTAATTATTAATTTAATTAGATATTTATTAATTAAATTATTAAGTTTCCTTAATTATTAATTTAAGGAATTATTATTTTAAATAATTAAATAAATACAATGTAATTTTTTAATAATTATCTAATTAAATTTTACTTTTTATCATTATTAAAAAACTTAAATAAAATGGAGTCCATAAAAATAAAAATAAAATTAATTAAATATCATAATTAAACATACAAATACAAAATGAACTAATTTTATTACAATGAACTAATTTCCATCGAGAGCATCAATACAATAAAGATATTTATTTTTGTTATGTCCCTCGTGCTGACACGAACCACATCTGGAGTGTGTATTTCTTTCCCGTTGATTCATTTCAACATAAATGCGTGTAGACTATGGACGACTTTTTGGATCTCTTCTCATGGCTGGATTGTAGCACAATTCTATTTCATTGTATATGATTGAAGAGGAATTGCTGATAACTCTTCCTTGTAAACGTCAAAGATACATTGCATTGTATACTTGGAAGACACATACGTCATGTAGTCACGGTGAATAAACGAACAAACGACGATGATATGTGAACATGGATAGTAATGCTTGAAATTCACCACAATCACACTATCGTTTGTTGAGGTCTACCTTGAATATCCCTATAGGATGACCACTTGGTGGACGAACCAACTCCTTAAATGTAAAGATATATGGGCTTGATTATGAATAAAAATTTCATGGGAATTCAATATTTCTCGTTCTTTGTTAAAGTTTTGAATGATTGTATTTGAGTAAATCAAACCTGATGCCATCATTGCTTGGGTTTGTGTCCCTCTATCTTCAAATTTTGCAGTCACTTTGTAGTATGTTGCTTGCACCAAAGAACTGATTGGAAGATTGTGTGTCCCCTTTAATACATTGCTCATGTACTCAAAAAGGTTAGTTGTCATGTGTCTTCAACTTCTACCTTCACCATATGCTTGTAGGCATTGTTCTTTTGGAATATCATCAAGCCATTTAACTGCATCTTGACTCCAATCATTGATTTGTCTTATGTAGTATGTTATGCCAGGTTGAGTCGTGGTGTATCCTAAAGGAACAATAGTTGATGTTGTTATAGACAATTTGAAAACAAAAATATATGTGATATATATATATATATATATATATATATATATAAATACTAACCCATGTTGGTTACAATAGTTTTCATTTTGCCATTTTAGAAGGTCCTCACGAAGTTTTGTGATATATGTCGAATGCAAAAGACATGATGTCAATTGTTGTTTACACCTCTAACATCACTTTTAATTGACTCATGTCTATCTAAAATCAAGCAGAGGTTGGGTCGAGACGTGACAAACATTCGTAGACGATTGAGGAAAAAAACCCATGCATATGATGTTTCACCTTCAACAGCGGTGTATGCTATAAGAATGGTATGGCCATCACGATACTAAGTGATTGCCATTAGTGTCCCATGATACTTCCCATACAACCATGTTGCATCAACTGAAATAATTGACTTACAATGATCAAACCCTTTGATACATGGTTGGAAACTCTAGAAGAGACGATGGAAGACAACTTTGCTAGGAACTCCAGTCATCCAATAAATTCAAAGGTTGTCATAATTTAATAAGAAACAATTGGTATCAATTTAACCTCAAATGGAGCAGCTAGCGGAAACTTTAGTTACAACATGACAGGGGTAGAAAGAAAGCCTAAAAATGTCGCAATCAAATTTTCAAGTTCTAGAATGTATAACTTAGAAAATATCACTCAAACAAAGACATGGAAATAAATTCATAATTTAACCACAACCCATATCATAGGCTAAAAAATCAAATTTAGAAGCAAATATCTAAAAAAGGAATCACACACAAAAACATCATACTCACTATCAACTTTCTATTGAACGCTTTTAAAAAAATTGTCGCGATCTAAAATTTTGAGTTTTTATTAAATTTAATGGAGTCGCTACAAAAATTTATTTTATAAAAGGGAATATATTGGAAAACCTTTCAAAAATAAAAAAAAAATAAAAAATAGTCTTTGATAACAGATTTTGAGTTCAGGAGTCGATTATGTGCAGAGAAAGTATGAGCACCTACGGCGTCCGTTAAAATACAATTACTTATAATTAATTGTGCAAAATTATATCAACTTAAATATATTTATTTTTTACTATTATTAAATATGAATATAAATTGTTTTTTATAAATGTGATTGTTTGAGATAAAAGTGTGTTAAAAAAGAGTGGAAAAAATATTTTTAATATTGTGCTTGACAAGAGTGTGATCTTGCTCCTACGTATCTCCCGGTGCGATGGAGAAATCAAAGCTACGTAGCTCTTAGTGGAAAATGTGGATGTGTTGATTGCTTTTAAAGAAAATATGTATTGTTCTCGATAAAAAAAGTTATTTTGACAAAAAAAGAGTTTGTTTGTTTTATTTGAATAATTATTTTAAAATATGAGTTTTAAGACGATCAAGTTGTACAACTCGTGTCTCAAAACTCAAGGAGTAAAATAAAAGATGTCACATCTAATTTAATCCACTTAAGAATATTTTATATTATTTTTAAATTGAGTTTCAAAACCACCAAATAGTTTAACTTGTGTCTTACCAAGTGCAAGATTAAAAAAAAAATCTAATTAATTAAATTTTAAAAAGTTGATTTTAGATCTATTTATTTATAAAAATAGATTTTAAAGCTATCAAAATATATAATTTGTATTATGCAACTCAAGGATTAAAAGATGTTATTTTTAGTTAACTTTTAATAATTTATTATTAATTTGTTTATAATTTTAATTTATTAATTTATTTGTAAAAATGAGATTTAGAACCACCAAGTTATCACAATTTGTGTTCTAATAACTCAAAGATTAAAAAGATGTCACATCTAGTTAATTTTTAATGAAATATTTGTTATAATTTTATTTTTAAGAAAAAAAATAATACTAAATGTTAAATAAATTTAAATGATTCTTCCAAATAAAATCAGTAATAAACACGAAAATAAAATAGCAAAAAAAAATAAAATATATATGGACTAGTAACTTAATCTATTAAATAGAGAAAAAAAAATAAAAATCATTTTAATATTAAATAACACAATCCAAAAAAGAAAAATTTATTATAATATAAAACAAATAATATTTATCGTCATTTAATTATGTCCATAATTACTTATATTAAATATAATTATTATGATTAAATGAAATAAATATCATGAAGATAAGGAATCAGAAGAAAAAGTCCGTCCATCACACACATCTATTACTAAACAAGTCTATATTAAATAACTGGCTGGCGTGGAGTGTATGAGACTAACAAGATAAACAACGTTATTAGGCTTAGGACTAATATATTGCCACGTACTCATAAAATTAAGGAAAAGAGGGACTGGTGTCACACTAATATATTGCCACGTACTCTGGTACTAATGTGGTATAAGCACAAACACTTGTAATTATATTGATAACTCAACTTCTAGTATTTTAGAAACAACTGATGTGGGACTACTTAGAATTGTTGTACTCATATAGATAACTCAACTTCTAATATTTTAGAAACAACCGATGTGAGACTAGTATTACGAATTCTGCCATTTTTTTTCATAAGATTGTATTTATTTTTATTGTTATTTTTATGGAAACTTGTGTTTTTTAGTACTCGCACTGTTGAGTTAAGACCATTATTTTTTATTTTATTTTAACGTACCAATTTCTATATTAAAACTTACCACGAACTGAAACAATGTATCAACGTTGTATATCCCCTACGTACCGAATACTTTGAAGATTACATACCGCGTACCCGAACATGTACCACGTACCCGAACATGTACCACGAACCAAAGAGAATTGTGAACCAGGTGACTGTGGATGGATGCGGGAAAGCACGTGAGGAAGCAGAAAACCAGGGATGGCGCAGAAGCAGGAAAGGAAAGGAAAGGAAGAGTAAAGGGAAAGGGAAATAGTACAAGCAACATTTTTTTATAACATTTCTTTATTTTTTGTTTTGTTTTGTTTATTTTTTTGTTGTTGTATTTTTAATGTTAAATGTAATGTAATGAAACTATTACAATTTTTACAATTTTTTGAAAAACATATTTTTTGTTATTTAAATTATCTTTATTTGATTAGACAAAATTGAGGTATTATAACTGTCTTTGTTAAATTAAATTATATTTTAATAGTAAAAATAATATTGTGATAAAATATAATTAAATATAAGGACCTAAATTTTTTATAAACTGTGAAAGTAAATTAATTTCGAATGTAAGAGAAAATAGAAAATAATTTGTCATATAAAAAAAAGGTTGTTGATTGGCAAAAAAATAAAAAATAAATAAGATATATAAATAATAAACAAAGAAAAACATGACCATAGTGTGATTGATGACCAATGGTTGATCGACATAAATAAGAAGCATGATCGTCTCTGGATTAGTTGTTGATGCGTAGATCGACATAGATAAAATGATCATCTTCGAATTGATTGCCGATGCGTTGATCAACATAAATAATGTGATCGTCTTCAAATTAATTACCGATGCGTAGATCGACCTAAATTAAATGATGACTACAAACAAACAGAAGTTTATAGGGTAAATAAAGGGAGATAAATTTGTTTGTTTTTTTTAAAGAAACATATTTATGGTAATTGCAATGCAACGTATAATGAATAATGTGACACAAAAGTTGTTGAGTATAATAAAGTATATATATAAGATATGAATGATTCATTCATACATAAGGTTGTTGAGTATACGTAAAATATGAGTGAAGAAGTATAGATCATGTGTGACTATTTGAAAAAAGTATAAGATGTATTCAATGAAGATAAATTCTTGTTTATTTTTTTTGCTACCCGATCCTTATGCGACTTCGTACACCTACAAGATTCAATGAATCAATGAAGATAACAATCGTTCTTTGCATGATGATTCTAGTATATCTTGTGTAATCAATTTTTTTTAGGCCAATCAAATGTGCATTGTTTAAAATGCTTACCCTTCATTTTTTTCTTATACACCCATATATCTCGCGATTCCTTGTATATATTTTCAACCATTAAAATATTTAAGATATTTTTTATATTTTCATATATTTCAAATTCCAATATTTATTATCATCAAATAACATTTTAAAATGCTAGAACAAATCAACCATGAAACTTAATTAGTTTAGAAACAGTGGAAGGTACAACATTGAATGACAACATTGTAAAATGTACATTCATTACATTAGCAACAAAACAATTGGAGTTAAAATATATGGCTAAGTGTGTTTTTTTAGTTGAAAAGATAACAAACGCTAGTCATTGTAATTTAGAACTCTTGTTGGTAAGCTTCAAAGAATAATAATTGCCCCAATTTTAACCGCTTGATCCTTTTTGTTATCCCTAACTTTTGCATGGACCGCTCTTCCAAGTTTTCAATCCATTGAGATGCTCTAATTTTTACCTAGGTCGCCTTTTTAGGTTTTCAACCTAGCGAGCCCAATTTTCTATTATTTTCATATATTTATTTTTTAAGCATAATATTTCTTGACTACATATGAGTTTACTGGAAGTGGAAGCTCATATCCATCCATTTATGCGAGTATTAGAGCTTCCTTGGAGAAAGTTTTTTTCAAAACATATGGTCCTTCGTAGTTCGAAGTCCACTTTCCCTGAGAATCTTTTTTTATTAGCAATATTTTCTTGAACACTAAGTCTCTTTCTCGAAACTCTCAAGGACAAATTTTTTTCTCATATGTCTTTTTAAGTCTTTTCTGATATAGTTGACCATGACACAAAGCTATCATTCTTTTTTCTTCTATGAGATTCAATTGGTCATATCGTGATTGAACCCACTCTACCTCTTCTAGTTTTGTTTCTATCATGACTTTGATTGAGGGAATTTCAACTTCAATGGGAAGTACCGCTTCCATTCCATACACCAATGAGAAAGGAGTTGCCCTTGTTAAGGTGCAAACAGAGGTTCTATAGCCATGTAATGCAAAGGGGAGCATTTCATGCCAATCCTTATATGTATCCATCATCTTCTCTATGATCTTCTTGATATTCTTATTTGTTGCTTCTACAGCCCCATTCATTTTTGGACAATATGGAGAAGAATTAAGGTGCTGCATTTTGAAGCTATCACACAACTCTTTCGTCATTTTGTTAGTAAGATTAGTCACGTTATCAATGATTATCATATTTGGCAAGCCATATCGACAAATCAATTATCTTTTGATGAATCTGACAACCACACTTCTCATCAGATTGGCATAAGAAGCGGCTTCAACCCATTTTGTGAAATAATCAATAGCTACTAGGATAAATCGGTTTCCATTTGAAGTCTTAGGCTCGATGAGTCCAATAACATCCATTCCCCACATTGAAAATGTCCATCATGATGTTAAAACATTCAAAGAGTTGGGCGGTACATGTACTTTATAAGCATAGATTTGACATTTATGATATTTCTTTACGTGACTAAAGCAATCGGATTCCGTGGTCAACCAATAGTAGCCAGCCCTTAAGATTTTTCTTGCCATTGCGTGGCCATTTGCACGAGTTTCGAAAGAACCTTCGTGAACCTCTTGGATGATTTTCTCTTCTTCCGCTTTATCCACACATTTGAGGAGAACCATGTCATGATTTCTCTTATAAAGCACATCCCCGTTTAATAAGAAGTTCATTGAAAACCTCCTTAAAACCATTTTGTCCTTCTCTGAAATACACAATGGATATTCCTTATTCTTAACATATGATTTGATTTCATAAAACCACAGCTTGTCGTCAGACTCTTCTTCTATTGGTAAGCAATATGCAGGTTTGTCTATCTGTTGAACATTGACGACAATGTGGCAAAGGTGTCAGCTAATTGGTTATCTTCTCGAGGGATATGGTGAAAAGTAATCTTCTCAAAGTGTTTTGTCAATTCTTTGATATAGGTGTGATACAGAATCAATTTGGATTGTCGCGTTTCCCATTCTCCTTTCATTTGACGGATGACCAACAATGAGTCTCCATATACCTCAAGAAATTTTATATTTGATTCAATAGCTGCTTTAATTCCCATTACAGATGCCTCATATTCTGCAATGTTGTTTATGCGATCAAAACACAACCTAGCCGTAAATGGAGTGAACTGGTTCTTTGGGGAAATTAAAATGGCTCAAATTCCATGCCCTAACACATTAGAGGCACCATCAAACAACAACATCCATTTTTCTTTATCAGATGGTTCAATCTCTTCAAATAAAGTCATTATGCCTTCATTGGGGAATTCACATTACATTGATTGATAATCTTCTACAAATTGTTGGGCCAAATATTATGCTAGTGCGCTTCCTTTGATAGCTTTTTATGTAATGTATACCAAATCCTATTTTGATAACAACATCTTCCAGCAGGCAATCCTTCTAGTAAGAGCAGGTTTCTCAAAGATAGACTTAATTGGGTTCATTTTAGACACCAACCAAGTTGTGTGACATAACATGTATTGCCTTAAACGATGAGCAGCCTATGCCAATGCACAACATGTTCGTTCAAGTAGTGAATATCTTATTTCACAACTGGTGAACTTTTTGCTCAAATAATAAATAACACGTTCTTTCCTACTAGGTTCATCATGCTACCCTTGTACACAACCCATTGACTCGTCAAGTACTGTTAAGTACATAATAAGCGGTTTCCCAGGAACAAGAGGCACTAAGATGAGAGGGTTTGATAAGTACTGCTTAATCTTTCCGAATGCTTTTTGACAATTCTTATTCAATTCAACCTTTTGGTCTTTGCACAACAATTTGAAAATGGACTCACATGTAGCGGTGAAATGCCATATGATTTTGGCAACGTAATTCAATCTACCCAAAAAGCCACAAACTTATTTTTCCGTGTGTGGGGCCGGTATTTCTTGTATTGCTCTTACTTTATCTAGTTCCACTTATATCCATTTTTGACTAACAATAAACCCAAGTAACTTGCCTGATCTTACACCAAAGGTGCATTTAGCAAGGTTTAAACGGAGTCTGAACTTCCTTAGTCGCTCAATCAACTTTTTAAGGTTAACAACATGGTCTTCTTTGGTCCGAGATTTTGCAATCATATCGTCCACACAAACCTCTATTTCCTTATGCATCATATCATGAAACAAAGTTACCATTGCTCTTTGATAGGTTGCCCCGACATTCTGCAATCCAAATGGCATCACTTTATAGCAGAATGTCCCACATTGTGTGATGAATGTAGTTTTCTCCATATCTTCGGGAGCCATCTTGATTTGATTGTACCCTGAGAAACCATCCATGAAGGATAAAAAAGAATATTGAGCAGTGCTATTCACTAGGACATCAATATGAGGCAGAGGAAAATCATCTTTAGGAATAAATTTATTTAAATCTCGATAATCAACACACATTCAAACTTTTCCATCCTTCTTTGGAACTGTTACAATATTAACCATCCATTGAGGATATTTTTCTTCTGCTAAGAAACCAGCATCAGATTGCTTCTTGACTTATTCTCTAATTTTAAGTGCTATATTAGGTCTCATCCTTCTCAACTTCTGTTTAATTGGAGCGTATTTAGGCTTGAGTGGCAGCTTGTGTTCAACTATGTTAGTATCTAGCCCAAGCATATCCTGATATGACCATGCAAAGACATCCAAATAATCAAATAAAAGTTTAACCAACTTTTCTCGTTCACTTTGTTTCATAGACATACTGTAAGACCCCGATTTTTAACAGCGCGAGCGTATATTTTTTTTTTAAAACAAAGAAAATACCTTTGGATGAAATATTTAAGTCGTAACATAACGACAAAGTCAACAAATATTTACAAGCAGCGGAATAATTTTTTGAAATAAAAATCCAAAGTATTCAAACATCAAAATACATCGGGGGTATGAGGCTTATCGATCATAGCTCATACCCTTGGGGTATTCTCGACAGACCTGTACAAAAGCACTACCCCAAGAATTTTAACTCCCCCCTCATGTCACATAAAAAAGTGGTACATGGACCCATCAAAATAAAATTCATCAATTAGTTTAAGCATAGATACAATCTTCCAAAATGAAATAAATACAATCACAAAAGAAAGTCATCTAGTCCTTATACAACCACCTAATCTGATCATGCTACAAAACTACACAACCCGTGTGATCTCCACGATCCCTGCAAGATCCTCCTAACACAACTTCGGTTAGGTGTGACTAACTACTTTTCCATCTCCAGGGTACTAACCGGTAGGATGATCCTGGTTCTTATCTGAGGGCAAAACCCATATTTCCACAATAATTGTAAAGGTCACCAACCGAAATTAACAAATATCACATAGCAAAATTCTTATATTTTCAAATGCTCAAAAGAACCTTTTGTCTTAGCATACTCCTCGAAAGGGTTTTCATATGTCCAAAAATGCATAAACAATGTTGAAAAATGAAGTTTTGACAAACTGCATTGTCGTAGCCGAATACAATTGAGAAAATGCAGATTTTCAATTCTAAAATGGCTATGAATCAATCAACTCTTCAAACATTAATATTATCAATTATGAACACATAATTAACATCAAATTAATCTCCACAAATTCATACCTAAATCACACATCGAATATTCATTAAATCAATTATGAACACATAAATACATCAAAACTTAATCAACCTAACTTCACACCTCAAAGCAATTACGACAAATCACAACAACAACCGAATATGTAAATATAATCATCAAATATTTTAATATTTGCATTTACTTAATATTGTCGTGAAAATTGTTAGAGTTAAATGAGTATTAAGAATGAGAAATCTTTTAATATCTACATTTACTTAACGATTGTCGTTGATAGAGTCAGAGTATGCTCATGCATTTCATAGTACATGGCGACCAGATGGGCCATGGTTATAGTGGTGAACGGATGGGCCACAAGACAATTCCATGTGATTTATTTGTTCATCCTATCCTTGCAGGGATTGTCGCGTTGTGTAAGGTATGCGATAGACTGCACATTTTTGGTAAATTGTGCTAACCTGTGATAGGTAGCACCTCGGTAATTTAGTACTTTGGCCTGTGATAGGCGGTACAATTATGATTTACGGCCCTTCGAAGAGGGTTTTGGTTTGGAATTTCGAGTTCATGCATTTTGGCATATACGCATTTCATTAGGGTGCTTGGCACATGAGTCGTGTTTGATTTAAGATTATGATTGAGTGTTTGAACTCAAGTTGTCATGGTGATTGTGTTATAATTGCCAAGTGTGGATGTTTTGGAATTGTGTGTAAGTGTGATTGATTGCAAAACCATTTCGAAACTTAAGTTGTCGTGGTGATTGTGTTATAATTGCCAAGTTTGGATGTTTTGGAATTGTGTGTAAGTGTGATTGATTGCAAAACAATCTCGAAACTCAAGATTTCGTGGTGATTGCGCTATAATTGCTAAGTGTGATTGTTTGAATTTGTGTGTATCTGTTGATTGGTTTCGAAACCCTTTAAAAAGATGAATTTTGCTGTTTTTTTGCTACTGTCTAATGTGTATTTGAATATAGAAGGCTGTATTCGAATACATACATGTTGTTTTTGCCATTGACTTACTGTGTAGTTGAATACAAAAGGCTTTATTCGAATACAGACATGCTGTTTTTGCTACTGAATGCTAAAACAGCCTTGTATTCGAATACAAAGATGTTGTATTTGAATACTACAGTGCTGTTTTGTTAAAAACTTCATTTTTCAACCTTGTTTATGAATGTTTGGCATATGGAAACCCTTTTAAGGTGCATTCTAAGTTGAAAGATTATTTTGTGCATTTAAAAACTTAAATGTTATGTGTTAATTGTTAATTTCGGTTGGTGACCCTTTACAACTATTGTGGGAATCTGGGCTTTGCCCTCAGATGAGAACCAGGACCATCCTACCGGTTAGTACCCTATAGATGGGAAGATAGTTCAACACACCTGACTGGAGCTGTGTTAGGAGAATCTTGCGGGGCGCGTGAAGATAACTCAGAATGTATAGTTTTTTGTAGAATGATCAGATTAGGTTGATGTATAGGGACTAGACGTCTTTCTTTTTGGGTTGTGTTTATTTAATTTGGAATACTGTACCTATACTAATATTGTTTGCTTGACATTTTATAATGATGGGGTCCATGTACCACTTTTTGAAGTGTAAATACTTTGGACTCGTATTTCAAAAACTATTCTGCTGCTTGTAAGTATTTGTTGACTTTGTCATTGTGTACGAATTAAACATTAATCAAAAAGTATTTCCTTATTTATTTCTTTTTCTTTCTTTGTTTTTATGAATTTGTTTTGAAAACGAAATACACTCGCGCTATTAAAAATCGGGGTGTTACAATTGTGGTATTAGAGCTTTGGTTTGGATTTCTTTGGGGATGTGGAGTTTTGGTTATAGATTGTAGGTCAACCTGTTTGTTGGGAGTCGTTATCTGATCTTGCGTCGGTTTAGGTGGTTTGAGTTATCAGGTCCGGAGTAGTTATTATGTGTTAATGTAGTCGGAAGTTAGTTTTGGAATTATTTGAATTAGTGATAAGACTCTAATTGATGATGGTTTTATAGGAAAGCCATGCTGCCAAGAAGTAATGATGCTCCAAGAGCCAACGCTAATAGGGATGATCGAATGGCGGAGGCTATGAATAACATGGCTGCTTTTGTTGCTGCATAGACTACTGCCAAGACTCAACGTGATATTGAAAAGAGGGACAGAGAGATCCGTGCTGCAGAGTCAAGAGGATTAGAAGATTGTCGTTGTTACAATCCTCCCACGTTTAAGGGGGATGAGAATTGAGAGAAAGCGGATCAGTGGATCCAAGAAGTGGAAAAGATCTTCGAAATGATTAACTGTCAGGCAGGAGTGAAGGTCAACTATGCCACTTATATGCTACTAGGGGATGCTGAGTACTGGTGGAGGAGTGCAAGGTTGTTGATGGGATCAACTCATGAGGAGGTGAACTGGGAATCATTCAAAAGGAAGTTTTTAGACAAATACTTCCCGATGAGTACCAGGACTAAACTGGGGGATGATTTTCTGAAACTTCATCAAGGGAACATGACCGTGGGCGAATATGCTGCTAAGTTTGAATCGCTATCAAGGCATTTTAGGTTTTTCAGTGAAGAGATTATTGAACCATTCATGTTTCATTGTTTCCAAGACGGACTAAAGTATGAGATTCAAGACTCTGTCTTTCCCTTGGGAATTCAACGTTTCCAAGTGCTTGTGGAAAAATGTAGAGAAGTGAAGGATATGAAAAATAAGAGGGCTAGCCGAGGAGGGAATTTTAATTCTGGAGGGCCTAGTCGGGTGAATTATTAGAACAAAGGAAAACAAGTTGCTAAACCTTATAATCAACCACATAATAACAACGGGGGGCAAAATAGCCCGGGGAACCCAAACTTCAAAAGACAATTAGGACAAGTGGTTCGATGTTTTTGATGTGGGGAAGAGGGACATTATGCTAATGTTTTTACCTCTAAAGAACTTACTTGCCATAATTTCCAGAAGCCAGGGCACATTGCAAGGGATTTCACAGCTCCGAAGGTGAAACCAGTTGTGAATGTAATCAGGGCTACTCGTCCTACTGCTAGAGGACGCGCTTACTGCGTGAGTGCTGAAGATGGGAATCCATCTGGCAATCTGATTCAACGTGACTGTGAGATTGCAGGTAACACTCTAACTGCACTTTTTGATTCGGGGGCAACCCATTCCTTCATTACTATGGATTGTGTGAATCGTTTGAAGTTATCTGTGTGTGCTTTACCTTTTGATTTGGTTGTTTCCAAACCTGCTATGATTTTGACAGTAAATTCTGCATGTTTACATTGTCAAATAACTATTCAAAATATGGATTTCTTGGTTAATTTGATTTGTTTACCTCTACAATCATTCGAGGTCATTCTCGGTATGGATTGGATGTCGTATCATTATGTGATCTTGGATTGTGCTTGCAAATTGGTTCTTTTCCCCGAACCAGGAGTTGTTAAGTACCTAGCCGCTAACAAACTCCGGGTGTCGCTAAGAGAAGGAACTCATGAGTTTTTGTCTTTGGCTAATGTGGATGCAAAGATAAATGTGAACATAGAAGATTTGATGCCTGTCAATGAGTACTGGGATGTATTTCCAATGGAAATTCCAGCATTGCCACCGGTAAGAGAAGTGGAATTTTCCATTGATTTGCACCCAAGAATCAGACCTATTTCAATTGCACCATATCGAATGTCGCCATTGGAATTAAATGAGCTCAAAGGTCAAATTGAAGATTTGTTGGAGAAGAAATTTATTAGACCAAGTGTATCGCCATGGGGATCAGTTGAGAGGGGCTGCGATATTTTCGAAGATTGACTTGAAGTCGGGTTACCATCATATTCGAGTAAGGGAAGGAGATATTTAGAAAACTGCTTTCAGAACCCGTTATGGACATTATGAATATCTTGTTATGCCGTTTGGAGTTACCAATGCACCAACAATTTTCATGGGCTACATGAACATAATCTTTAATCCATTCCTTGATAAATTTGTTGTGGTGTTCATTGATGATATATTAATTTATTCAAGAACTAAAGAAGAGCATGGAGAAAATTTACGTCAAGTTCTTATGATTTTACGCGAGAAGCAATTGTATGCCAATCTGTCAAAGTGTGAGTTTTGGCTAGAAGAAGTGAATTTCTTAGGACATGTGATAACCAAGGAAGGAATCGCTGTAGATCCGGCTAAGATTGAGGCAGTTCTTTCTTGGAAATAGCCTCAGACTGTCACTGACATACGATGTTTCGTAGGACTCGCAGGGTACTACAAGAGGTTTATTGAAGGTTTTGCTAAGATTGTGACTCCATTGACACAACTTACCATAAAAGATCAACCGTTCGCATAGACGGAGAACTGTGAGGAAAATTTTCAGTTACTAAAGAGAAAATTGACGACCTCACCAGTATTGGTATTACCGCAATCAGAAGAACCCTATGAAGTTTATTGTGATGTGTCTCACCAAGGTTTGGGATGTGTTCTGATGCAACACAAGAAAGTTGTAGCTTATGCCTCAAGGCAATTGAAGATTGATGAGAGAAACTATCCTACTCGTGATTTAGAGCTTGCTGTTGTTGTTTTTACATTGAAGATTTGGAGGCACTATTTATATGGATGCATGTTCATAGTGTTTAGTGACCATAAAAGTTTGAAATATTTGTTTAATCAGAAGGAATTGAACATGCGTCAGAGACGATGGATGGAGACTCTCAAGGATTTTGATTTCACACTACAGTACCACCCTAGTAAGGCCAATGTAGTGGCTGATGCGTTGAGTAGAAGAAGTGTATCAGTGTCTTCAACAATTATGGCTAGACAACAAGAGTTGTGGGAAGCTTTTAGAGACCTACACTTGAACGTATAGTTTGCACCGGGAATTTTGAAATTCAGAATGATTAAGATTTCGAGTGGACTACTTGAAGACATTGCAAATTCTCAAGATGACGTCTTAATTCAAGAAAAGTGGAACCTAATAGTGCAAGGGAAGACAACTGAGTTTAAGATTGGATCAGATAATATTTTGAGATGTAATGGTAGGATTTGTGTACCAGAAATTACAGATATGAGGAAAACAATTTTAGAAGAGGCTCGTAAGAGTAAATTAAGTATTCATCCTAGAGCAACAAAGATGTATCAGGATTTGAGACAGAATTATTGGTGGCCAGGAATGAAGAGACATGTAGCGAAGTATGTATCAATTTGTCTAACTTGTTAGAAAGCGAAGGTGGAACATTAGCAACCTGCTGGAATGTTGCGACCTTTAGATATACCTGAATGGAAGTGGGACAACATTTCCATGGATTTTATAAATGGATTGCCTAAAACAAGGAGAAAGAATGATTCTATATTGGTGATAGTGGATCGATTGACTAAATCCGCACACTTTTTGCCAATAAAGACCACCTATAAGGTAGATAAGCTAACAAAGATCTACATTGCTGAAATTGTGAGATTACACGGAGTACCATCGAGTATTGTATCAGACCATGATCCGAAGTTCACATCACATTTTTGGGGAGCATTGCACGAAGTGTTGGGAATGAAACTAAGATTGAGTTCAGCTTACCATCCACAAACGGACGGACAGACTGAAAGGAAAAATCAGTCCTTGGAAGATCTATTGAGAGCATGTGTATTAGATGATAGAGGAAGTTGGGATGATGTACTTCCGTTGGTTGAGTTCACCTACAACAATAGTTTCCACGCAAGTATTGGAATGGCACCATATGAGGCTTTATATTGACACAAGTGTCAAACGCCTTTGTGTTGGTATAAGGACGGTGAAAGTATGATTGTCGGACCGGAGATGGTACAACAGATTACAACTAAGGTAAAGAAGATCAAGGAGAAAATGAAGACTTCACAAGATCGTAAGAAGAGTTATGCGGACAAGCGTCACAGACATTTAAAATTCGAACAAGGTGAACATGTATTTCTAAGAGTCACACCTACTACTGGAGTTGGTAGAGCCTTGAAATCAAAGAAATTGACTCTGAAATTCATTGGGCCATATCAAATTTCTGCATGAATTGGGCCTGTTGCTTATCGGATTGCATTGCCTCTGATACTGTCCAATATTCATGACATGTTTCATGTGTCACAGTTAAGGAAATATCTTGCAGATCCATCTCATGTGATCGAACCAGGCACAATCCAAGTGAAGGATAACTTGTCATTCGAGGTACCACCTGTGAGAATTGATGACAGGAAGATTAAGCGATTGAGGACCAAGGATGTTTCGTTGGTCAAGGTTATTTGGAACCCAATTACTGGAGATGCGACTTGGGAACAAGAGAGTAAAATGAGAGAACAACACCTAGAGTTATTTATCGATGCGTAGTTTCGAGGACGAAACTAATTTTAGGGGGGTAGTAATGTAAGACCCATAATTAAAAATTATACTTTATGTATTTTAGGGTATTTTGGTATTGACCTCGGAGGTTTTTTTAGCCAAGTTATTAATATTTTGTGAGTTTAAATGCCCAAAAATATATTTTGATGCCCCGATTAAAAATTACTCGTCGATAAATAAATTAAATTAAGTGCGGTGAATCTTTTACGAAAAATTTAATTCTGGGGAGTTTTGTTAAGAATGTCTCGAGTTGCTGTAAATGGTATTTGTCAATTGAGTTGCGACGAGAGGAGATATTTTTATGAAATGGTTTGAGAGGTTATGGGTGAAATGATAATTTTGATAAATATCTAGATACTTGTTAAGTTATAATTAATATATATATATAAATATATGTTTGGAGGGAAAAGAAAAAGGAAGGAAAAAGAAGAAAGAAAAGGAAAGGAAGGAAAGACAAAGAAAGGAAAACACAAGTTTCCTCTCCCTGCCTCGCGAGAACCTATTCTCCCTTCTTCTTCCTCTTTTTCTTTCTTTGGCTTCAAGAAAAGGAACCCAAGGCTTGGTGGGTGAGAAGACAAGGATTTCCCAGCTTCATTCTTCCTCTTTGATTCGAAAACGAAGAAAAACGGTGTGAGGGATTTTCAAACCGTCAAACACAATCTTTCACTTTTCTTCTAGATCTAAGTTTCGTTTCACGAAGAGATAGAAGGGAAAGTTGTTCATCTCCCCGCTATGGTGCTAGTGAACTAACTTAGGAAGCGACGTCGCGAACGAAGATTTTATAAAAATTACTCGCGGTATCGTAATCGCTCATTAAAGCTATCGTTAAGGTAAGGGCTCCTTCCAAACTTTAAGTTTGCATTTAGGGAATTATATGTGGTTGGGTGGAAAAGAAATTTATTACGGTTGAAGTGTAGATTTGGGGAAAATGAATTTAATGCTTTTATTGGTGAAATTTTAGAGTTGGAGTTTTGGTGATATTGATGAGTGTTTTGTGGAAAATGAATTTAACTCATTTATGTGTGGTTTGGAGGAAATGGAATTTGATATGTTTGACTGGTGGGTTGAGATGATTTGTGGTTCTCGTGTTTGACGTGTTCATAACTAATACTTATAAATTTTGAGATGTGTTTGTGTGGATTTTGTGGAAAAATTAATTGATGTGATTTTGTGTGAATTGTGGATTGAATTTGAGAATATGTCTGAGTATGTTCTGTGTGGAATTTGAAAATCATTAGAGTTAAACGAGTATTAAAAATGAGGAATCTTTTAATATCTACATTTATTTAATGTTTGTAGTGAAAATTGTTAGAGTTAAATGAGTATTAAGAATGAGGAATCTCTTAGTATCTGCATTTACTTAATGATTGTTGTCAAAATTGTTAGAGTTAAATTTGTATTAAAAATGGGGAATCTCTTAATATCTGCATTTACTTAATGATTGTCGTCCAAAATTGGTAGAGTTAAATGAGTATTAAAAAAGTAGAATCTTTTAATATCTGCATTTACTTAATTATTGTCGTCCAAAATTGTTAGAGTTAAATGAGTATTAAAAATGAGGAATCTTTTAATATCTTTTAATATCTGCATTTACTTAATGATTGTCGTGAAAATTGTTAGAGTTAAATGAGTATTAAAAATGGGAAATCATTTAATATCTACATTTACTTAACGATTGTCGTGGATAGAGTCAGCGTATGCTCATGCATTTCATAGTACATGGCGACCGGATGGGCCATGGTTATAGTGGTGACCGGATGGGCCACAAGATGATTCCATGTGATTTATTAGTTCATCCTATCCTTGCGTGGATTGTAGCTTCGTGTAAGGTATGTGATAGACTGCACATTTTTGGTAAATCGTGCTGTCCCGTTATAGGTAGCACCTTGGTAATTTAGTACTTCGACCTGTGATAGGCGGTACAATTATGATTTATGGCCCTTCGAGGAGGGTTTTGGTTTGGAATTCCGAGTCCATGCATTTTGGCATATACGCATTTCATTAGGGTGCTTGGCACGCGAGTCGTGTTTGATTTAAGATTATGATTGAGTGTTTGAACTCATGTTGTCATGGTGATTGTGTTATGATTGCCAAGTGTGGATGTTTTGGAATTATGTGTAAGTGTGATTGATTGCAAAACCATTTCGAAACTTAAGTTGTCGTGATGATTTTGTTATAATTGCTAAGTGTGATTGTTTGGATTTGTGTGTAAGTGTTGATTGGTTTCGAAACCCTTTAAAAAGCCGAAATTTGTTGTTTTTCTGTTGCTGCTGATGTGTATTTGAATACAAAAGGCTGTATTCGAATACAGAGATGTTGTTTTTGCCACTGACTTACTGTGTAGTCGAATACAAAAGGATGTATTCAAATACAGACATGCTGTTTTGCTACTAACTTGCTGTGTAGTCGAATATAGAAGGCTGTATTGGAATAAAGACATGCTGTTTTTGCTGCTGAATGCTGAAACAGCCTTGTATTCGAATACAAATATGCTGTATTCTAATACAAAAGTGTTGTGTTGTTAAAAACTTCATTTTTCAACCTTGTTTATGAATGTTTGGCATATGGAAACCCTTTTAAGGTGCATTCTAAGTTGAAAGATTATTTTGTGCATTTAAAAACTTAAATGTTATGTGTTAATTGTTAATTTCAGTTGGTGACCCTTTACAACTATTATGGAAATCTGGGCTTCCTCAGATGAGAACCAGGACCATCCTACCGGTTAGTACCCTATAAATGGGAAGGTAGTTGGACACACCTGAGTGGAGCTGTGTTAGGAGGATCTTGCGGGGCATGTGAAGATCATCTGGGATGTATAGTTTTTTTGGTAGAATGATCAGATTAGTTTGATGTATAGGGACTAGATGTCTTTCTTTTTGGGTTGTGTTTATTTTAATTTGGAATATTGTACCTATACTAATATTGTCTGCTTGACATTTTATAATGATGGGGTCCATGTACCACTTTTGGAAGTGTAAATACTTTGGACTCGTATTTCAAAAACTATTCCGCTGCTTGTAAGTATTTGTTGACTTTGTCGTTGTGTACGACTTAAACATTAATCCAAAAGTATTTCCTTATTTATTTCTTTTTCTTTCTTTGTTTTTATGAATTTGTTTTGAAAAAAAAAAAACACTCACGCTGTTAAAAATTGGGGTGTTACAACAATCTTCGACAAAATGACCTATGACTCCTGCATGGTATTCACATTTGGCATTTGGGTAGCACCATTTTGGGAATGGTGGTTCAAGAGGATTCACTGGTCTTTTGACGACCATTGAATTTTGGAGTAAGTGAGGCAACAATTGGCTGTATGTGACGAGAATTAGGTCAAAATAGGTTATCCTTTTTTCTCGATTAATAGGTGGTTTGTTGTGATTCGGGATTGGATTTTGGTTCCATTGATTTTGGTTGGAAAATTTGGTAGGTGGTGGTTGATAAAAATGTGGTCTTGAAGGGTGATATTGAGGGTATGAAGCGTGTGTGGTTGTAGCTACATATGGATAAGGAATGTAAGAAGTTTGTGGTATCTAGGGCTGGAAGTTTAGGGGTCGATATGAATTGATGTATGGAAAATAGGAGACTTTGGGGTTTACCATTATAGCGTTAGCATCCCCTTCTTTCTTTTTTGTGAATGTCGTTTGGGGTCTTTTCACGCCACTCGTTGCACATACGATCTTGCCACTTCTCATCCCACTTTCTATCCTTTATCCTATCAATGACCAAGTCATAAAAGTTTGATGACATACTCCCAATCATCTTATCATAAAAAAAGTGACTGGAGAGTATCCATAAACATACCAACCATTTCTCTTTCAGATAAAAGAGGTTCTACTTGTTATACCATTTCCCTTCACCGCTGCGCGTATTCTTTGAAAGTTTCGTTGTCATTCTTCAATGAATTTTGCAATTGCATCCTATCAGGGGCCATGTCAAATATGTACCTGTATTGTTTAAAAAAGGCATCAGTCAGGTCTTTCCACGAACGAATTCGATTTCGCTCAAGATGCATATACCAACTTAACGATGTCCCACTTAAACTATCTTGAAAAAAGTGAATGAGCAGTTTGTCGTTATGGGCATGAGAAACCACTTTTCCTGCAATACATAGTCAGATGATTTTTAGGATATGTGGTGCCTTTGTATTTTTCAAGCTCAGGAACCTTGAATTTTGGAGGGATAGTCACATCGGGAGCCAAACACATATCAAAAGCTTCGAGACCATAGACATTATTCCCCTCAATTGCTTTTATTCCCTCTTCTAAAACATGAAATTTTTTCCTTTGATTGTGTATCATCCCCAACGTGAGGCTGATGCCAATTCCCATTAGCATCAAATTGCTTTTATTATCTCTTTTTTTTTTTTTTTACAGTTCGATGTTGGGGAATCATAAGCCTTACGCAAATTTTAATGAACACGAATTATTAGTGAAGAAGAATATGGGAATTGGTAAACAAAACAGCAAATCCTTCATTGATGAGAAAAAAGTACATTACATTTAAATTAAAAACTATATCGACTATGGTATTTCATTCATCTCTTTCAATAGGACAACCAATCCTCTCCTCCAATTCTTCTACTAAATGTTTGCAATATTCAACGGACTTGTAGATATTGATTGGAGTATTGAACGGATGCATTACGACATCAATCTCTCTTAGATGTTTTGGAATTTTTATGATTGCCTGATTAGCTAGCATTGCCAATTTTGAAAAGCAATCTTTCCAATGCTTGCCTTTATCTTCTAACTCTTTATATATCTCTTGATTCTTCATTTGTCCAAGCAACATCATAAAACGCTCCTCCCAATATATGGTTTCATCTTTTAAGTCATTATAGATCTTTTCTTGATAATCAATGTAATCCTTCAACTCACTAGAAGTTTCCATTTCTATTCTTAGTGCATCTTGATATTTTGAGAGTAATTCTTCAATTTCTTCCTTATGTTGCCTCTCATTCTTTACTTGATTCTCGTACTCATCCACCATCTCTTTAAGTTGTTGTTTCAAATCTTCAAACTCTTTTTTTATATTCCTCTCAGAACTTGCTGATTTTTTCCACAATTGCTTCCACATATAAGCTTCTTCTATAGCTTCATTCCTTTCTTGCTTTCGCACATCTAATTCTTCATTTGCACCTGTCAAACAATCTTGTATGTACAGTTTCTTTTTCTTTTTCAATTTTCAACCTCTTGTTGCTTCTCTCGATAAACTGACTTTTACAAGTGTTTTCTGATCTTAAGTTCTTATTCTCTTGGGAGACTTTTTCTAACTTCGCTTGTAGCACTTTTTTCTCCTCTTTAGATTTTAACAATGATGCTTTAAGCTCTTCTATTTCTTCATTTGTAACAAGGGTAGGTTCAAGCATTTCCTGATCATTTGAGGGTGTTCTATGGAAAGGCAACTTGATTTCTTGGACTATTTTCTTTATCCATTGTTGATAGGGTTCTTTTGTGCTGCAACTTCTACATCCGAGTACTTTTCCTTTTCTAATGATCAACTCCCAAGCTCGAATTATCCTTCTCAACATTGGTGGGTCTACTATACCCATATTGTGCAAAACAAAAGTTTCCAGTGACTTATCATATGCTTTATCCAACATGGGGTAGTCAAGTTGTCTTAGAGCTACCATTGGATTGTATAATACATTATTTCGTTCCTATGAGAGGTACATTTCGAAAATCTCCGCATTGGCATATTACCTCTTCCATCTCTTGTTCATCTATAGTACCATGAAATTGTATCCCCAGTAATGCTAGCTATACTCTGAGCCAATTCACGATTACTCTTAACCCCAACATGATACCCTTTCTTGAACATGTGAGACACAAACCAAGTATACAACACTGGAACACAACACAAAATTATTCCCCCTTTTTTCTCGTGTCGCATATGCAGAGAGTGATATACATCAGCAAGAACCGCATGAAATACATTTTGTTCATCTTTGTTAACAGCTAAGAAGACATTGATGGCAAAAAAATCTACAAAGTTATCAAAGTTTTGGAATCAAACAATACCATAGATAATGAGAGCCAAAATATCTATAAATCTTGACACTTTTGCTCTAGATATTTTATTGAAAACCCATGAATATCCCATTTTTTATCTTTTGTACTTGCCAACTCTCTTATGTCGATTTACAACACTTCAACACTTGCACTCAAACTCGGTGGTTGCCCAGTATATCGATAAGGATTTCCTTTCTCTAGGGAGTAACCCAATATTCGTTCAAATTCTTCTAATGCCAAGGCCAACTCAAAATCTTGAATGGTGAAACATCTTAAGAGAGGATCGTAATAATGAGCCAATGTTGTGAGGGCCCCTACTTGCACATTCACTACCAAGAGATTTAAGATATTCCCATATTTGTGAAAGAAACTCTCACGTTGTATAGTTTTCATTTAATTGCTGATGTCTCTTAAACCTTTCAAATCAGGTTGCTTCAACTTTAAAAGTAATTTTTTTCTTTTTTCTAATCCCATTGTCCACTTAAATAACATGTGACTAAGGTCTATATGATTCTCCAAAAATCCTGAAAATTTATGCAAAATGCTATTATGTTTTATTTTTTCCTTAGAAAGAGAGAAAAAAAACTGTCATGAGATATGAATGAAACTATTATATACAACAAAAATTGTTATAAACTAGTATAAAAATACTTGTGTCTTTTCTCTTTTTCAACTCTATTATGATTTAAGTTCTTCATGATTAAACTATATTTTATTCAAAAATGATTTCAATCATAATTTGAATGTTTTGAAAAAGAACACATCTTTCTGTTTAACAATCAAATTTTATTTTCATAAATAGTCATCAGAACTCAAACTCTCATTTATTGTGCTTTCCAACATCTTCATCTATTTCTAAAGGTAATGTACCAACAACCTTGTTGGTTTTACATGAGAAGTTATTGAAAATGTGAAAACCAATTGATACATGGCAGCTTGTTCCCCTCGAGAAAGGATTTTATAGTAGCTTCTCATTATGATTTACAAAGTGTTTGAATAGTTGGAACTTGGAACATCAAACCAGATTTTCTTTGTATCTTCTCTTGGACGAAGATTTCAATTTGAATTTGGTAAGAAACACAAAGGCCCAAAGATGAATTTGTATCTACAATCTACCTCGTGAATAATGAAGGTCAAAGATGATATTGGTACCCTTTTATCTCATGACGAAGCAACCAACACATATATATCAGGATATTTTGCTCGAGTGTTGATTGATTTGACCATGATACAAGAGCTAAAAGACCACATTCTTGTTAAACGTGAAGGATATGCATTTTTTTTTTTTAAATTGATTGTGAAAAAATGTTGTTGTTTTGTGAATTTTTTACGCTTATAGGGCATTCCATAGATAAATGTTAGAAATATTGTAATGGCCAAGGAAACGCTCACCCTATTGAAGATACATCAATTGAAACAATTTTGGTAAAAAAAATGTCCTTAAAAAATTATTGCTCCAAAAAAGATTGAAATTGATGGTTCACACTATTAACATTGATTTCAAGTTCAGATGGAAGTCTACAAAAACATCAATAAATATAATGTTTAAACATAAATGTTTTCTTTAATGCTATGCTACATAATGACTTGTGAATGCAAGGGGGTTGCATTGATTGAAATCTAAGACCAGTTTTTAGTACAATATATGTCTTAAGTGATGAAAACAGTACTTTAATGCATAAAATTAGTACAAGATTTTTAGATTATAAATGTGACAAACTCCAAACAATGAGCACAAGGGATCATTCTACAAAATGTAGAAAATGAAGTGTAAAACTTGCAAAATGATGTAGATGTAAATTTCATGAAGAAAATTGCAGGAAATGAACCAAGAAAAGAAGTAAAATGAACTAAAATTATAAGTAGAAATATAAGTTAAAAAAAAAAAGGAAAAGTGTAAGCAGTGTAAACAAAGAAAAGAAAAATTGCAAGAAACATAAACGACGAATTTAAGAATTTTGATAGAGAATCAGGAATCGTTCTTTAGATGTGATTTTTGAAAACTATTTATAAACAAATGAAATGGCTAGTGGTGTTGGCATCACCCACATTGCCGATCTACGCGGCTAGTGGCTCGTTGTGTTGACATGACCCATATCACCAATCTAATGAGATGTCTTACTCGATAATTACTAAGACTATGTCGATTTGATTGCTTTTGACGCATGTTTTATATGATGCTCCTTTCGTTGTCGAGTTGAACAAACTCGCTGGAGATGTACTATCTCCAAAATTTCATTAAGTTTATAAGCCTTACTGTTTACTCTTGCGATTCTTTGACTCATTGATTGACTTCTTTTACAAAAGAATAAATTAAATTTATCCACCAACACATAAAAAGTTGACGGTAATAGTACTCTTGTTATTAACTCTCATTTTGTTGATCAAATTCTCAATGTTGAACTAGGAGACAACATTGTTATTCAAGAATCTCCCTTCATGTAGGAAAAAAATTGATAAGAATTGTGATGAAGTTTCCGATTAAGTTGGTTTTAGGGTAATATTAATTATTCTAGATACACTTCAAGAATCTGAGGTTCATGCGACACAGGATCCTAAAAATTTAATGTGTGAGGTCTTTAGTTCCATCTTATCTAATTCAACTAACACATATCATATACCCTTTAGGAATCTTAGGTCCAGGAAACACATTGTCTTAAAAAGTAATCATAAGGCATTTGGTTTCAACTTATCTAACTTAGCTGACACGTAATATCTATGGGAGGATCGTCAATGTTCAAACAAACATATTGCAGCCTCTTGGATTTTAGCACCCTAATTTTTAACAGCGAGAGTGTATTTCTTTTTTTTCAAAACAAATTAAAAAAACAGAGAAATAGATAAGGAAATACCTTTGGATAAATGTTTAAGTCATAACACAACGACAATTACATCAACATAACTTACAAGCAGTGGAATAGTTTTTTGAAATACGAATCCAAAATATTTACATATCAAAAAGTGGTACATGGAACCCATCAATAATAAAATGTCAAGCTGACAATATTGGTATAGGTACAGTATTCCAAATTAAAATAAACACATCCCAAAAGAAAGACATCTAGTCCCTATACATCAACCTAATCTGATCATTCTACAAAAACTATACATCCCGAGTGATCTTTACGCGCCTAGCAAGATCCTCCTAACACAACTCCAGTCAGGTGTGTCCAACTATATTCCCATCCACAGGGTACTAACCGGTAGGATGGTCCTGGTTCTCATCTGAGGGCAAAGCCCAGATTTCCACAATAGTTGTAAAGGGTCACCAACAAAAATTAACAATTAACACATAACGTTTAAGTTTTTAAATGCTCAAAATAACCTTTCAACTTAGCATGCACCTTAAAAGGGTTTCCATAAGCCAAACATGCATAAACAAGGTTGAAAATAAAGATTTTAACAAAACAACACTATTGTATTCGAATACAGCATCTCTGTATTCGAATACAAGGTTGTTTCAGCATTCAGCAGCAAAACATCATGTTTGTATTCGACTACAGCAGCCTGTATTCGAGTACACAGTAAGTCAGTGGCAAAAACAGCCTGTCTGTATTCGAATACACATCAGACAACAGCAGAAAAACAACAAAATTCAGCATTTTCCTGCTTTTTAAAGGGTTTCGAAATCAATCAACACTTACACACAAATCTAAACAATCACACTTAGCAATTATAGCACAATCACCATGACAACTTGAGTTTCGAAATGGTTTTGAAATCAATCACACTTAAACACGAATCCAAAACATCCACACTTGACAATTATAACACAATCATCATGACAACTTGAGTTCAAACACTCAATCATAATCTTGAATCAAACACTACTCGCGTGCCAAGCACCCTAATGCGATGCGTATATGCCAAAATGCATGGACTAGGAATTCGAATCAAACGTCACAGGAGTAGAAAATCGTAATTGTACAGTCTCTCACAGACCAGCACTTATTATCAAGGTGCCACCTACTACAAGCCCGCACGATTTATTAATATTTAGCCTATCACAAGTCATACACCTCAATTCCTACAAAACCCTCTGGGAGAGGCGTAAATCCTAAACGTATAGATTCTCATGAACGAACACAAGTGCAGTCTCTCATGGACAAACACGGGTGCAGTCTCTCCCGGACAAACACAATTTTCAAGGGTGTAGTCTCTCACAAACAAACACCAGTGTAGTCTCTCTTGGACAAACACAATTTACTAGGGTGTAGTCTCTCACGGACAAACACCAGTGCAGTCTCTCACGGAAAAACACAATTTACTAGGGTGTAGTCTCTCACGGATAAACACCAGTGCAGTCTGTCAAGGACAAACACAATTTACTAGGGTGTAGTCTCTCACAAACAAACACCAGTGCAGTCTCTCACGGACAAACACAATTTACTAGGGTCAGTCTCTCACGGACAAACACCAGTGCAGTCTCTCACGGACAAACACAATCTAATAGAATGTAGTCTCTCACAAACAAACATCAGTGCAGTCTCACACAGACAAACACAATTTACTAGGGTGTAGTCTCTCACGCACAAACACCAGTGCATTCTCTCACAGACAAACACAATTTACTAGGGTGTAGTCTCTCACGAACAAACACTAGTGCAGTCTCTCACGGACAAACACGATTTTCAAGGGTGTAGTCTCTCACAGACAAACACCAGTACAGTCTCTCCCGGACAAACACAATTTACTAGGGTGTAGTCTCTCACGGACAAACACCAGTGTAGTCTCTCACGGACAAACACAATTTACAAGGGTGTAGTCTATCACGGACAAACACCAGTGCAGTCTCTCACGGACAAACACAATTTACTATGGTGTAGTTTCTCATGGACAAACACCAGTGCAGTCTCTCACGGACAAACACAATTTACTGGGGTGTAGTCTCTCACGGACAAACATCATTAAGTAAAGGCAGATATTAAAAGATTCCCCATTTTTAATACTCATTTAACTCTAACAATTCGAACGACAATCATTAAGTAAAGACAAATATTAAAAGATTCCCCATTTTTAATACCCATTTAACTCTAACAATTCGGACGACAACCATTAAGTAAATGCAGATATTAAGAGATTCTCCATTTTTAATACTCATTTAACTCTAACGATTTTCACTATAAACAACAAGTAAACAAAGATATTAAAAGATTCCCCATTTTTAATACTCGTTTAACTCTAATGATTTTCACGACAAACATTAAGTAAAAAGAGATATTAAAAGATTCCCCATTTTTAATACTCGTTTAACTCTAATGATTTTAAAATTCCACACAGAACATACTCAGACATATTCTCAAATTCAAATCCACAATTCACACCAGATCACATCAATTCATTTTTCCATAGAATCCACACAAACACATCTCAAAATTTATAAGTATTAGTTATGAACACGTCAAACACGACAACCACTAATCATCACAACCCACTACTCAAACACATCAAATTTCATTTCCTCAAAATCACACATAAATGAGTTAAATTCATTTTCCATGAAACACTCATCAATATCCCCAAAACCCAACTCTAAAGTTTCACCGATAAAAGCATTATATTCATTTTTCCCAAATCAACACTTCAACCCTAACAAATTTCTTTTCCACACAACCACAGATAAGTCCCTAAATGCAAACTAAAAGTTTGGAAGGAGCCCTTACCTTAACGTTAGCTTTAACGAGAGATTACAGTATCGCGAGTAATTCAGATAAAATCTCTGCTCGCAACATCGCTTTCAAAGTTAGTTCACTAAAACCGTAGCGTGGAGGTGAACAACTTTCCCTTCTATCTCTTCGCGAAACGAAGCTTAGATCTAGAAGAAAAGTGAAGGTTTGTGTTTGACGGTTTGAAAATCTCTTACACCGTTTTGGAATCAAAGAAGAAGAAGGAAGCTGGAAGCTCTTTTCTTTCTCACCCACTAAGCCTTGGATTTCTTTTTTATTTGAAGCAAAAGGAAGAAAAGAAAGGGGAAGGAAGGAGGAAGAAGAAGAAGGGTTCTCGCAAGGCTGGGAGGAAGACATTTTCTTCCCTTTGTTTTTCCGTTTTCTTCCTTTCCTTTCCAATATATATATATATATATATATAAAAGTTATAATATATATATATATATATATATATATATATATATATATATATTATACTTAAAACCAAACCCAAACGAATGTCTAACAACTCTTATACACATCACTTCACTCACATCTCAAACTATTTTGATAAAAATATCTACTCTTGTCGCAACTCAATAGACAGATAAATTTTCAGCTGCCTGAGATACTTTTAACAAAATTGTCTGGTATTAAATTTTTTGTAACGTAATTAAATTATTCTCTAACAAATAATTTTAATCCAATTTCCAAAAATATATTTTTTGGCATTTAACTCACTAAATACCAAAAACTAGGCCAAAAGCCTAAGAAATTTTACATAAAAATACCCTAAAATTGTATAATTTAAGATTTTAAATTAAGGGTCTTACAGAGTGATACAAAGTCAGATGAAAATAATTTTCAAGACCATCAAATCTCTTATGATTTGGATGTCAACTCAAAATAGTTTACATCCTATGATTGCTTATCATTTGCATATATTCTAAGAGTGTTTTTAAAAATAGTGATGCTAGTGAAATACATCTTACGAAAGATCCTGACGATGAAGAAAGGAAGCAACTTTAAAAAATTGCTCTACTAGTATTAGTCTTTTATAGATATGATTTCAAAGGCGAGAAAACATAATACGTAGGATGAGACTGTATTATATAATTTCCGTTCAAGGGCTAAAATACTTGCATGATTTGAGGAATCCTTTGGTACTTTTTTCTTTTATTGAGTTAGATTTATGTATCCTAGGTTTTGTTTTCCTTTTCTTTTACAAAAATAAAAGATTGATCAAATTTAATCACATTTAATTCGATTCGATTTGATTAGATCAGATTAGATTTTGTTTATAAAAAAAAACCTAAATGAATCAAAATATAATGATTTTAATCTTAAAATTGGATAGTTTTTTCGCCTCAAAATTGATTCAATCCGAACGCGAATATCTCTGTTAATTATTCTGCATTATGGTGTTATATGCCACATTATTTAAAATATTTTATATCGTCATTTTTTAGGTAAAATATCATAATGAAAGACCAAAACTATCAATTTTAAAATAGGAGAACTTATTTCGTGAATCAGTAAAAATATAGAGACTAAAACTACAATTAAGACTTTACAATTTTTTTTTATCACTTAATACTCAATCAAGTAAGTGTATAATTTTTTAAATATCTAGACCTATATATATTATTAATATATATAATGGGAATATCAAACTTTTGTATAATTAATCTTTCTTCCAATTTTACCTTTAATATTTTTATTTTTTATTCAATTATTTTTGAATAACCAAATAAATTTGAGATAATTTAATTAACACCCACACACATTGCAAAGGTTTCGAGAAAAAAAGTAGAGAGATTAAACGTACAATCAAGTCTTTAGAATTTTATCTATCTATACTTAATCAAGTAAGTATATTTTTTTTAAAGGAAATATTATTAATATCAAATATTTGTATTGCTATTTTTCCTTCTTAGATTATTTTATATAATTTTTTTTATAGTTTTTTATCCAATTAAATAGCTTTTAAATAACCACATAAAGATTTAAAGAATTTAATTTATATATAGTATAAATATTTTTTATACTATTAGTTAATCTCATTCATCGACTCATTAATTTTTTTTTTTATAATAACTCCATCAAAAATCACAATTATAAATAATTGTTATGTGTTGTGGAAAACTTTTTATACTATCATTCCATATAATTAAACTCATTTTTATAACGTCCTATATTTTTAATTAGAAAAGGGTCGTTAGTTACTAAATTATGAATGTTTTTATAAATCATACATAAAGCAACAATTTTTTCTTTAGAAAACTTACAAATATTTATCGCGAGAGAGATGGGTACAAAGAATAGAAACCAACCATTCATGACACGTCGTCATGAAAATAATGAAAAGCCAATCCATGGTATCGGTTCTGCCTCATCATCGATCATCATCATCCACTCATTCATTGCTTTGGAGACTCTTTTTGTTCATCTAAGCTAAGTGATAAGAGAAAAAGAAAATAAAGAAACTTATGATGATGATGACAATGAAGTCCTCAGCATCAATTTGTAGTAATAGTTTTATCTTCTACTCAGCTTCTTCTCACAATACACAAAAATCTCTCAACTCGCCTTTTCATGTCAAATCCATGGCTACTCCCAAACCCCTTCCCTCTGTCTCTAAAACCGTAGGTTCTAAAAAGGTCAGTGCAACACAAATCTTAATATTTTATTTATTTTTTTTTTATTTATTTTATAATTTATATAAGTGCAAATATAATTTGTAATGCTAAGTAGAACTTGAAAAGTTTAAACCTAAATTTAATATTTTATTAATATTATAATATAGTTTCGAATTAGTTATACTTCTTAAAATTGTGATTCACTGATTTGTATATGGCCGGTGACTGGGAATAACCCAACCACACTTATCAATTAAATATGTTAGGCCTTGATTTTTTAATAGCTATGTAATATAAAAAAACTAGAATTTTAGTCATTCATAATGCAATTAAAATGGCCATTTATTACTTAACAAACCATCGCCATTTATTAATTAATATGCATTTTAGCTAAAACAGATTTATGTCTTATAAATGAATTAAAATTAAACTTTTAAATTAAAACTCAGTTCAAAACAGAGATTTTCACCTTAATAACACCAATAACTCTAATAGAAGGTGTGTATTAGACATGTGTTGGTGACTGACATTGACACAACACTGACATGTTGATTATATTTAATTAATTTATTTATCTCAAATTATTACCGATATCGACAAATCTGTGTCAGTATCGTGTTTGCAGGATTGATAGTTAACATAGCAAGTTTGGACCTGAATTTTTTTGACAATTCATATCTAGTTAAAAAACCATGTAAAAATGTTTTTTTGGGGTCAAAAGTTATATTTCTTAAAGGTACTAACTAAGCCACAAGCACAATGCAGAGTTCAACTGTATTCCCACTTGGTGAACAACCTAGGAGTGCTACAACATCCACACCACCCATAAAACTCCTCACAAGAATGGAGCAACTCAAACTATTAACAAAAGCAGAGAAAGCAGGGTTGTTATCAGCAGCAGAGAAATTTGGATTATCTCTTTCAACAATAGAGAAACTTGGACTCCTCTCAAAAGCAGAAGAACTTGGTGTGTTGTCTGCTGCTACTGATCCAACAACACCAGGGTCACTTTTCACACTCAGCTTTGTTTTACTTCTTTTAGGACCTTTGTTTGTTTACCTTGTTCCTGAAGACAACTTTGGAGAAGTTGGATTGCAAGTTGTGGTTGCTTTGTTCAGTGTTGTTGGTGGTTCTGCTGGTTTTGCTGCATCAAGTTTTGTATCCAACTTACAGAAAATAAAATAAATTTGATGTTATCTTTTTCTTTTTTAACCTTCTTGGTCTAAGGGAAATGACTCTGGCAATAGTGGTAATACGTAGTTTATTGAGAGATAAGTAAAATCTGACCACTAATTGTGTTAGTAAAGATTTGAATGCAGATTCTCTCAAACGATTCAACAATAAACTTGGTTTTCTTTGATTTCTCTTATTTGATTTGTTATATATATTAGTTCTTTGTTATCTTATTGTATTATGATATGAATGGAGAAGAAATAATGAATAATTTCATTAATTGATTTGTGTATTGATGTTTATTTTATTTTAACTCTATTGGTAATTCATAGTTTAGTCCAAAAATAAATAAAGTATATAATAAATGATTGTTTTAACAAGGATTCAAACTCCAATTCATTGAACCATTGCTTCAAGACTTTGATGATATTTGATTTCACAAATTTCATTTCTTATACCAGTTATTTGTTATCTTATTGTTTTATGATACGAAAAGCTATGAAATGTTGTATGAATTAAATAATTAATTTGTGAATGATTCCAAAGTCTTGTTATAGTCGAGAAGAACAAAAATAAAAATAAAATACAAGTAACTAATTAACAGAATCTGTTATTAGACTTGGCATTTTTGTGTGCAAGGTGCTTACTCTATAGGAATTTACTTTCCACTTCTGTGGTGTTTTTATAATCCTTGGTGAGTGAATTCATTTATGCCAAAACCACAACTAAATTTACTATATAGGCTTTTATAGCAGTTCTTTTTATCTTCAACAGCAATAATAGGGGAAGCCTGAAAACAATTTTAACAACATTTATTAAGACACTAGGTAGTTCATGAAATACAGTTGTATATAACTCCTAGATATATCATTAATTATGCTTGAAAACAATATAAATCACAACTCACAAGTAATTGTTATATTCTGGGGTATGCAAGTCTTTTTCTTTTTCATTTGATAGGAACTGTCGACTAAATACATTTTGACGAAGGTAAAATCGAGGGAAAAGGAAGGAAAACATAGCGAATAATAAATGGAAGTATCCATATTTTTTAAAATGAAATTTTGAGATTGTTGTTGGGATTAAGAATTCGTTGAAGGATTGGTTAATTGTTTTCAACTATGATTCTCTATTTTATAAACGATTACATTGAGGAAGGAATTATGTCTTTTAACTATGGATTTTTTAACTGCTCTAAAGAATCTTCAATATATTGTGTTTGTGTTTAAACCACTAATTCACAAAGTAAATAAACTGGTAAAAAAGATAGATATGTGTAAAAAGCTTCTTTGATTGATTGATTGTGTCTAAAAATATTACAAGTACTATAAAAATGATTGTGTTTGATTAATTGATTGTGGCCTATAGAAATGTAGCTTTATTCAACTAATTACGTGAATAATGTGTGATAACTTCCATTTATGAGAGAATTAGTGACGTCCCACGATTAGTTCATCTTACTTATCTTCTTGGCATGACTTATTGAAAATATTTGTTTCTGCCTTTTGTTGGAACCAAGTTGATATGAAGAACTATGACTCTTACATGTTTGGATGATAACAAAATACGTTTGTGGAAACAATTTAATGCACTATAGTTTGATTAAGTGTGCAGACCTCATATCAAATTAGTTTTATAGGTTATTATGCCTTATCTTATGATGATTGGACTAATACAAAGGAACAACAAGACTTTGCTTTACTCTACTTTTCAAGTACGATGAAAATGCTCTGACACACGGCTCTAGTGATGCAAGCAACACTCTACTTCGGTTGACTCCGATAATGTAAGCAATGCTCTGGTTCAGGTGACTTTGAAAATATATTATATGTTATGTTTTGATTTCCTCTACCAAACGCAGCTACGGTTTATTCGTCCTCCTCTAATAATCACATTAAGTATCTGATTGTTTTACTTTGATTTATGTGGTATGCTTTAAAATAAGTCAATGCTTAGAAGAAAACAAAACATTTGTGCATCCTCTAATGAATATCTTGAATCTGCTACTTGACTGAAGGTCTATAAGATATGTGATGAATCTATGGCAAATCAATCTCAAAAGATATGATACAAAACTTCATAACTCGTGCTGATTTCTTGCAATCAAGACAATGGTCAAAACACTAAACGGTCTCTATAAAAAGATGTAGATTCCTCACTAAAAAAACAAGAAAGATATAAGCTATAAGCACATACATCATCATATACACTCTAGCTCTTAATGTTTTGATTTACTTAAGTTCTGAGAAAATTTTCTGAAAGATCAAATTTGTAAATACTCTCTTGCGAGAGATATTTCAGAAAAACCTTGTAACCTTGCCTAATAGTGGATGCCATCCTCAATAGCTTGACTATACTAAGCTAGAAGATTGAGAAGACTTGAACATAGTTAGTTTGGCTAATAGATGTTTAGCGAAAGTGTTATTATGTGGTGAACTAGTTTATGAAATCTTTCAGAATGAAGGGACTGAACGTAGCGATCGTGTTGGTGAGGAACAAGGATAAATCGTTTGTGTTTTTCTTTTTTTTTGTTTTTGTTCATTTATTCTTCTTTATTTACTATAGCTAGTCACATGAAAATGATTTTCAAAAGATAAATAATTCAAACCCCCGTTTTCTAGTGTTTCATGTTCTACAATTGGTATTAGAGCTCAGGCTTAAAGAGGAGTAATTAACTGTGTTTAAGTAAAGATATGTTATTATGACTAACTGTGGTGAAGAAGTTATAGATGGAAACGTTTGCAGGCTTCCCCTGTTTGATGGAGAAAGGTTCGAATATTGGAAAGACAAACTCTGAAACTTCTACAACTATCACGATCTTGAAATCTAAGACTAGTCGCAGATGGCTATAAGGCTCTAAAAGATGTTGTTGGTGTTGAAATATCATAAGAATTTCGACACTGATCAAAAGAAACAACACAAAATGAATCATAAAGCTAAAACCTTTATGATTAATGCTATCACATTCAAAGAGTTTGAAAAATGCAACAACAAAACAACAACTAAGAGTATCCTTGATGCTCTAGTTCTTAATTACAAAGGAAACAAGCATGTACAGGAATCCAAAGCAATTGAAAAAAAAATGTTTTCTAGGTTCCAAACTATGGTTTATGGATTGATGGTTCTCCAAAAGAGCTACATTACTATCAACCACATCAAGAATATCCTCAGAAGTCTTCCTAACATATGGAAACCAAAGGTAACAAATTGCCTCTGGAAGTTTCTCTAAACAAATTGCCTCTAGAAGGGCTGATAAGTTCACTTAGATGCCATGAGGTTGAATTGGTTAAAGATGAGCCCAAAAAGAAGTCAAAGTCATTGGCTCGCAAATCCAAAGGAAACAAGATGAGTTCTAAGGCTCCTCTGTAAGCAACTGAGAATCAGGGGAAAGCGAATGGGAAAACCATAGTGAAGACTCAGATGATGAATGTAACACCCTAATTTTTAATAGTGAGAGTGTAGTTTTTTTTTTTTTAAATAACTAAACACTTCTGGATAAAATATTCATAATCGTACTTTAATTTAAATCAGATCAAAATGTTTACTTGTAAAATTATTTTCAAAAAATGACGATTAGAATCATTGTTGTATTATATTAAATGGTTTAGACACAACTGACTTACTTACAACTAAACAATTCACATTGACCCAAAAAACTCACAATTGTTACAGATTACATAAATTGCATTGCGACAACAACATTGGAAAGGAAAGGAGAATAAATAAAACACTAAGTTGATATTGAACTTTAACCAAAGGTGACAGGATATTAAGGATCCACGTGTGGCATTGAGCCTCAATGCTTCCAATCGCCAATCTAAAATCATCGCTTTGTCATATCGTTGATGTTGTTGCAATTCCTGCACGGCTCAAAACTCTAAGAACTTGGGACATAAGCCCGATCCACAATAATAGTAGAGGGTCACGGTCTATAAATAACATATATATGAAAATACAAATCACGAAAGCTTTACATGACATGACATCAATTGATATAACAAACATGCATATAAATATCATCATATAAAAAATATGACTCGTGTGATAAAGCACCCTAATGCAATGGTTATATGCCAGTGCACATGATTCTGGAATTTCCACACATTCCTCGAAAGACGTAAATCATAAATATATCGCCTGTCACAGACCAATACTAATTACCAAGGTGCTATCTATCACATATAATTTCTTTGACTCCCCTAAACTTATGGATCCCCCTAAGTCTAAGTATCATTTTCTTCTCACTTAATCAAATATTTTTCTCCCCCTTTTATCATCACACGAAAAGACTTGAAAGTGAAACTTTTTTTTTTTGTCTATATTTTTCTCCTTTTTTTTTGTTCTTTTTGTTTTTTGAATAACATGAATATAACATATTAAAAGAAAATATAAAACTAATGTAAAGCTAAACTACTTTGAAGTTATCACAACATCAATCGAGTATGAAGGTAAGATTTAGGTTTTTCTATATAAAATCAAACATATCTTCAAGTAGTGGTTTGGTGAATATGTCACCCAATGGTGTTTAGTGTTTACAAATTGAAGGTTTAGTACCCTTTTTTGAACAAAGTCCATAATGAAGTGGTGTTTGATCTCTATGTTTTTAGCTCTAGAATATAAGATAGGGTTTTTAGTTAGACAAATGCTAGAAGTGTTATCAAGATTGATGGCATTGTTGGTTTCTAGGATTTTGTAGTCTTCTAGTTGATGTTTCATTCAAAGTAGTAGAGAACTATAGAAAATTGCTGAAATGTACTGAATCTCTATTGTTTACATTGCAATGATGTTTTGTCACTTACTTGACCAAGATATTAAGTTGTCACCTAGAAAGGTGCAGTGACCACTAGTGCTCTTTCTCTCAAGTTTATCTCCAGCATAATTAGCATCACAGTATCCACTCAATTTGTACTTAGGAGATTTCTTGTAGAACAAGGTAAGATTGATAGTGCCTTTTAGGTATCTAAGGATTTTCTTAACAGCAATTAAATTTCATTCCCTAGGGTTAGCTTGAAATCATTCACATGCACATACACTAAACATGATGTCAGGTCTAGAAGCGGTAAGGTAAAGTAGGGATCCTATCATTCCTCTATAGGTTTTTTTTGTCAACTTTTTGACCTGAATCATCTTTTTCAAGTGAACAAGTAGGATGCATTGGTGAAGCCGTATGTTTAGAATCACTCACGTTAAACTTCTTGAGAAGCTCTTTTGTGTATTTTGTTTTATAAAATTATATACCTTTTTGACTTTGTTGAATCTGTATCCCTAAGAAGAACTTAAGTTCTCCTATCATACTCAATTGAATTCAAGCTAAATCAATTTAGAAAATTCTTGGCAAAGAGTTCCATTAGTAGATCCAAAAATAATATCATCAACATAAATTGGAATAATAAGAATGACATCTCCTAATGATTTTCTAAAAAGTGTATTATCTACATGTCCTCTTTCAAAGTTATTTTTAAGCAAAAAGTTACTAAGTCTATGATACCATACTGTAGGCGCTTGTTTTAGGCCATACATAGATTCCTAAGTTTAAAAACATGATTTGGAAATTCAGAACTTTCAAAACCTAGGGGTTGTTTAACATAGACTTATTCATTTATACAACCATTTAGAAAAGCTCTTTTAACATCTATTTGAAATAATGTAGTGTTAATAGTTGCAGCACAAAAGTAGGATATGAATAACTACTAACCTGACCACTGGAGCAAATGTCTCAGTGTAATTAATGCCCTCTTGTTGACGGTAGCCTTGTGTGACATGTTTTTCCTTGTTTCTGACCACTTTACCATTTTCATTTAGTTTGTTTATGAAAATCGACTTGTTTTCAATAATGTTCTTCTTTGATCTAGGTACTAGATCCCAAATATCATTCCTTTTAAATTCATTTAACTCTTCTTGCATTGCAAGAATCTGTCCCTCATCTGCCAATGCTTCATCAATAGTGGTAGGCTCAATTGATGAGAGTGAGCCAAACAAAGTGGTATCTTTTAATGATGATCTGATCCTCAAAGGAATACTTGCACTTCCAATGAGATGTGATGACTTGTATTTCCATCTAGATCTTCCTTTTGACTTATCTTGACGGTTTCTAACTTGATCAGATTCATGCTCTAAAGATTTTTCATCTTCTAAATTGCTTGTATCCTTTGATTTTTCAAGTTCTTCTGGTTTGTTTGCATCTGCTTCTTCTGGTTTCGTTAATCCTACAATATCATCATCTTGCTTTGACTTATTAAGGTCAAGTTGCTTGTAATATAATATAATATAAATAAGATAATTGAAAAAGGAAATTAATACAACCAAAACATCCGCTTTGTTTATAGTGGTTTCTGCTTGTTTTTGGAAACCAAAATTGAATGCTACTTTTGCTGAAGTGTTCAGATTATGTGGATCTCCTTGTTCCTCTAAATTTTTAGAACCTATAAAATACTTATCTATCTTTGATTTTTAAGATCAAACTTCTTGTTAGTAAACATAATATCAGACCATAATTAAATTTAAAGAAAGATATAACCTATATGTCAAAAGTTTCAGTTTCACTCTGAAAACCCTCTTATTTATTATTTTCTGGTTTTTAGATTCTGAATTTGCATAATCTTTTACTACAGGGTCTGGATGAAGGGATTTGAATTACCATCCAACTTTGTAGTCTTGATGAATTTGATTTGAGTGTTCAAAGAAGTCTCTGATTTTTATTGTTAATCTAACACTTCTGTTTTTGCTGATGTATTAGGTTCCTCTAAAATATTTGGAATTGAGGGTGATTCTAATTCTTTTGGTAGTTCCAGTTCTGTTGATATGTGTGATTTTTCTTTCAGTTTAGATTTTGTTGATATGTATGATTTCTCTGCCAATTTTGATTATGTTGATACTTAAGATTTTTTTTGATATTTCTAGTTCATCATATGGTTCTAGTTCTGATAGGTACTGTGCTGATCAGTTTTTCTTCCACCAGAGTTAGCTGGCTTCTATTTGTTAAGTCTTGGAATATAGACCTTTTTCCCTTCAGATATTGCAAGCATCCATTGATCAGGCACCATGACTGTTGTTTTAATTTGGTTGCTTAGAACATCTGCAACATAAAGAATTTTATCATTTGGTACCCAAATTTGGTTTGGTTCTAGTTTGATAATTCTTAAAAGTTTCTTGATTTTCCATGTGTTTAGCATAGGAAAAAATGTTTTAGTGTGGCATTTCTTATAGAGAATAGTACATAAATCATCAGAGGGGACAAACTTAGGTTCAGTTGCTTTTTCTTGAAATCATATTCCTCTTTTACCATTCCTACTAACACCATAATTAATAAATGCATACTTGCTTCTTTCCATACCATTATCAAGAAAATATTGAAGTACTTCATGTTTATCACAGCTACATGTGCTATTTTCAATTGATGCTGAACTATAATTACTTTTCAGAGTTAGATTTCATCTTAAGTTCACCAATATCAGTTTTCATATTTAAATTTTATGTTTTAAGTTCAGTAATATCAGTTTTCAGAGTTGCATTTTTTGTTTTAAAGCTTGTACTTTGATTCTTTAAATTATTAACTTTTTCAATTAGGTTTATATTTTTTTTCATAAGTGTTTTTAGTTTTAAAGACAATTTGTGATTCATATTTAAAAACTTATTTATAGTAGTGATTAAATCAGATCGAGTTAAGTAAGAAAATACCTCAATTTCATCATCTACTGATTCACTAAATCAACACATGTTGAACCCTTGGATCATTCTTCAAACACTTTAAAGTGCCCAACCTTGAATTGTGTTTGCCAAAGTTGACGACTTTTTGCAAATTTGATGAAGGTTGGTTGATTTTTAGGAATTACTTAGATAAGAAGCAAGAGGATTCAGAGGTAGCAAGCAATGAAAACAAATAATTTGACACATAATCTGATCATTCTACAAAAAACTATACATCCTAGATGATCTTCACATGCCCCGCAAGATCCTCCTGACACAGCTCCAGTCAGGTGTGTCCAACTACATTCCCATCTACAGGGTACTAACTGGTGGGAAGATCCTAATTCTCATATGAGGGCAAAGCCTAGATTTCCACAATAGTTGTAAAGAGTCACCAACCGAAATTAACAATTAACATATAACATTTACGTTTTTAAATGCACAAAATAACCTTTCAACTTAGCATGCACCTTGAAAGGGTTTCCATATGCTAGATACGCATAAACAAAATTGAAAAATGAATTTTTGTTACAAAAATGCACTGTTGTATTCGAATACAACATCTCTATATTCAAATACAAGACTATTTCATAAGTTAGCAGCAAAAACAACATGTATGTATTCGAATACAACCTTCTGTATTCGACTACCCATAAGTCAGCAGCAAAAATAGCATGTTTGTATTCGAATACAACCTTCTGTATTCGACTACACATATGTCAACAGCAAAAATAGGATGTTTGTATTCGAATACAACCTTCTGTATTCAAATACATATTAGAAAACAGTAGAAAAACAACAAAATTAAGATTTTAAAAGGGTTTTGAAATCAATCAACACTTACACACAAATCCAAACAATCACACTTAGCAATTATAGCACAATCACCATGACAACTTGAGTTTTGAAAAGGTTTTACAATCAATCACACTTATACACAAATCCAAAACATTCACACTTAGCAATTACAGCACAAGCACCATGAGAACTTGAGTTTCGAAAAGGTTTTAAAATCAATCACACTTACACACAAATCCAAAACATTCACACTTAGCAATTATAGCTTAACCACAACAACCACTTGAGTTCAAATACTCAATCATAATCTTCAATCAAACGTGACTCGCGTGCCAAGCACCCTAATGCAATGCGTATAGGCCAAAATGCATGAACTCGGAATTCCAAACCCAAACCCTCCTCGAAGGGCCGTAAATCATAGTTGTACCGCCTATCACAGGCAGAAGTACTAAATTACCGAGGTGCTACCTATCACGGGTTAGCATGATTTACTAAAAACGTAAATCGTAAATGTACCACCTATCACAGGCCCAAGTACTATTTACCGAGGTGTCACCTATCACGGGTCAACACGATTTACCAAAAATGTGCAGTCTATCGCCGACTTTACACGATGTGACAATCCCCGCAAGGATAAGATGAACCAACAAATCACATGGAATCATCTCGTGGCCCATCCAGTCACCACTATCACCATGGCCCATCCGGTCGCCATGTACGATGAAATGCATAAGCATACTCTTACTCTATCCACGACAATCATTAAGTAAATGCATATGTTAAAAGATTCCCCATTTTTAATACTCATTTAACTCGAACGATTTTCACGAAAATCATTAAGTAAACACAGGTATTAAAAGATTCCCCATTTTTAATACTCATTTAACTCTAATGCTTTCAAATTCCACATAATAGAGCATACTGATACATATTCTCAAATTCAATCCACAATTCACACCAATTCACACCAACTCACATCAATTCATTTTTCCACAAAATCCACACAAACACATCTAAATAATTATAATATTAATTAGGAACACGTCAAACACAAATCATCACAACTCACCACTCAAACACATCAAATTTCATTTCCTCAAAACCACACATAAATGAGTTAAATTCATTTTCCCCAAATCTACAGTTTAACCCTAACAAATTTCTTTTCCACCCAACCACAAAGAAGTCCCTAAATGCAAACTAAAAAATTGGAAGGAGCCCTTACGTTAACGTTAGCTTTAACTAGCAATTACGGTACCGTGAAACGAATGAGCCCTTCTATCTATTCATGAAACGAAGCTTAGATCTAGAAGAGAAATGGAGTTTTGTATTTGAGAGGTTTTGGTTTTCAAAACCGTGAAGGAGGAAGAAGAAGAAGTTCACGTGAAGGCTGGGAGGAAATTGTTTTCTTTCAGTTTTCCTTTTCTCTCTTTCTTATTTCCTTTTCTTTTCTATATATATATATATATATAACAAATATCTAAAAATATCTACATATTTACCAAAATTACCGTTTCACTCACAAATTTCCACATCACCTTCCTTCACTTCTCAAACCACTTTTTGTTAAAAATATCTACTCTCATCGCAACTCAATTGACAGATAAAATTTTCAGCGACAAGTGATATTTTTAACAAAACTCTCTAGTATCCAATTCTTCGTAACGTAAATAAATTATTCTTCAACAAATGATTTTAACCAGTTCCAAAAGATAATTTTGGACATTAAACTCACAAAATATCAATAAATTGGCTAAAAAGCCTCAAAGTTCGATATTAAAATATACTAAAATACATATATTATAATTTAAAACTATGGGTCTTACAAAATCTAAAATTAGGTGTCAACAAGTTTGAATTGTAATTATCCCTTTTAAAACTTCCTGTTAAAATTCAAAAGATTTAACTCAAGATTGATCTTCGTTATAAACGAAGAACGTTCTTGGTTACTAAAAACATATAGTTTTAACTTATGTATATAAAAAATGATTAGAAGATAAAAAGTAAATAGAGATAAAGGAAGAGATATCACACATAGATATATCCTGGTGCACTTACAATTGCGAGATTTTCTACAAATTGCTTTAAGGAAGATATCAATCTGTTGGGAATATATGACTTCTATTTCTAAAAATAAGGTATATGACAGTCTATAAAAAATTCACAAGATTGCTAAACAATTTAGCAAAACCAATTTTATTAAACAGAATATCAATCATGGTCCCAAGGAAATGTTTCTAGGCGAAGGTTCACAATTACATGTATTGTCTAATAACTAGTGCAGCAGATACAGTAATTTTTCATCAAATTAATCAAGATACAAACATGCCAATTCAACCACTCAAGCAATATCAAACATAACAGAGTTTTGCTATCACATGCATTCAAGATTAATCAAACAAACAATATAGAAATAAAAGAGGAAGGATAAGAGGATGATACACAGAGATTAATACTGGTTCGGCCATCTATAAGACAACCTACATCCAGTCCCGAAATCAACTCGATTTCAGCCTTTCTTTCAATAGAATCTTCTAGAGTGTGTTTTTACAGATTGTCCAGCTCTCACGGCCTATCTATCCAAAAACTAAACTCTCTTGCTTTTATTGCGCACCCACTGTATCCCTCAAGTCAATCAGCAGACTCTCCCAAGATCACAGTGAAACTTCTTTTTGATGAGCCCTCTCAACAAAGAAGATAGTTACCAGTTTCTATAATGGGTTTTTACAAGACTTTCTTTACAAAATGTAGTTTACAGAGATTACACAAGATCAACGATCAACAGTAAATGTGACTCAATCAATCTATGAAATGCACAAAATAAGAATTTGCCAAGATAGTGTTTAGCGTGATTTCAAGCCTTTTTCACAAAGTACTTTTTCACAATCTCTAGGTTATGAAAAAGTGTATTCAAAGTAGTACAAAGGTTATCAAAGGTTTTCTCAAAGTTCTATATCAAGTTCTGAGTTATGTCAAAAGTTCTTTGAAAAACATATTTGAGTCAGCTTATATATGTTTTAGAAAAACACAGTCCAATCGATTTACCAATCAATTTTATATAGGTTTAAAAACAGTCCAATCGATTTCCCAATCGATTATCGTGTTTCTTGTTTTTCTTGAATCTTGAACATATATGAATGAATCGATTTGCCAATCGATTCTTTTAATGCATAAATCAGAAAACAAAAGCAAGTTCATATCAGCATCGATTGAGTAATCGATTTGAGATGTTTTGTTCAAACAACGAGATCAAAACAATCGATTACGCAGTCGAGTGATATTCAATCATAATCGATTTGGCAATTGGTCTGTAACTAAAACAATTACTCCAATCGATTTGTCAATCGATTTGGACTGATCACAGTGACTCCAATATTTTTGCTCTAATCGATTCGTCAATCCATTTGCTTTGTCACAATGATTCAGCTATTTTATTCCAATCGATTTACCAATCGATTCGAATTGTTACAGTGACTTAGCTATTTAGAAAACATTGATTTGCCAATCGACTAGGAACTTGGTTTCTGATATGTGATTAAACATTT
This sequence comes from Cicer judaicum, assembly GCA_037974835.1. NCBI lineage: Eukaryota > Viridiplantae > Streptophyta > Magnoliopsida > Fabales > Fabaceae > Cicer > Cicer judaicum. The sequence goes on along the minus strand of JBBPBS010000233.1, from coordinate 1,426,124 downwards.
CAATTTCCCAATCGATTTGCCAATCGATTAGTATATATCTTGCAAGTCAAGAAACAAAATTCAATGGATGTCTCAATCGATTTGATTGATCACAGAGGTACAGACTTATAAAAAGCTTTTACCCAATCAATTTGCCAATCGATTTGGTTTATTAAACAGTTGTCTTTGTGACTTTCTAAATCGATTAATCAACTGATGTCCCAATCGATTTGCCAATCGATTGGTTCATTTACAGAGGTCAAGTCTGAAGAAAGGAATACTCGAAATCAATTTGCCAATCGATTTGCAAGGTTTTTAGCTTGCCCCTGTAAGTCACAAAATCAATTTCTGAATTGATGCATGAATCGATTGTTCAATCGATTGAGTTACACCCAGAGTTCAGGTTTCACTAAGGTCCTTCAAAGAATCGATTTATCAATCTATTTGCTTAGTGACAACTCTAATTCTGAGTCAAGCAATCGATTGCCCAATGGATGTATCAATTGATTAGCTAATCGATTTGGTTACTTAGTTCATTTTAAAATCTCATTTTAACTTGGCAAATGCTTATGCATGAAATCATATTTGACAAGTCTAATAACTAATTAATACAACCACTAATGAAACTTAAGCAGAGTTGCATTTTTGTTCTGCCCATTCTCCACTTTTTGCTTGATTCCTTGCGTTCCAAGCTTGTGTCCAAATGTATAGTGTGTGCTTGTTTCTTCCTGAAATGTAACTTAGTTCAAGCTGTTAGTTTTATCAAAAATTGCATGAACATTGTATGTTTGTTAATTATGTCAAAACCCTAATCAGGGGGACTTATGTCCAACACAATCTTGATCTATGGTCAAGTACTACCTTTCTACCTTGAAAGGATTTCCATGGGTTACCTTTCAATCTTTAGAACGGATTTTCACATATTACCTTTTAAACATAAAAGGATTTTTACAAATTACTAAATCTATTTCAACAATATAGTATTGAGTTGAAAATGATGATTTAGAAAGATTGCTAGAATATGAGTATGCTTAACTCATGTTTGAGAATATATTATAGGATTTAGAACTCAGTAAAATTAATTATAATATCAAGTTAACAAAAAAACATAATATTTGAAATGATTGAGAAGCTAAAGAGAATTCAAAGGTGATTTTATGAGTGATGTATTGCATTGCACTTGAAGCTCTGATCTATCCTTCATCTTGAGGCTTCTTTTATAGACTTCAAGAAGTCTTATGACAACTCATTTGGCCGTTGAGAATATTCCATCTATCATGTATCATTAAGTTGATAAGATTAGTCATAAAGCAAGAATGATCTTGTAAACCAAGAAAGATCTCCATTTTTGCTTTGAGGTGTAATGAGGTTTAATCTTCATTTGACAACTGTCTAAAGTGATCCATGCTTTGTATCACATATGTAGGTTGCTCAAAAGTACAGCTGAGGTGTCCAGTCAATCTGTCATTTTTTGTACTTGAAGCTTGCTCCACTTGGAGAATCATCTTGCTTTATGAATTATAAATCATAGCTTTTGCCTTTTACATTTGATGATTCTTATAACGAAATGATCATTGTATATTTTTGGTGGATTTCTGCAACATATTGTAAATCTTGGATCTAATACTTTTTTAAGAATCTTGGATTCTGGAACATATTGTAAATGTTGGATCTAATATTTTCTTTAAGAATCTGATTATTCTTGCTATTTTGGAACCATGCAGAATTTTCTTCGTTTTATAGAAAATGAAACAGCTAACAATTTAAAATTCAAAGTTGGTATAGGAGGCAGTTATTCAAAGGTGATGTGCATGAAGACAATGTATTGAATGTGAGGCAACTGACAATATGTGACGAATGATGGTATAAGAGTTAGAGGGGTGTGCAAGTACAAGAAGAAATGTCGTTACTTTATACAATGCAGTAGAGGATTGGAACACCCGAACTTTCTATGTATAAATTATTATCAATATGTCATTATTATTAGTACTATTACTATTATTGCTATTATTAAAATCACATAAATGTACTAATTCCTTAAAAAAATGCAATGATAATTTAGTGATAGCATAACCCATGGAAATTTGAATAGTAAATATCTTATAAATTTTGGTATATTTTTAAATGCTCCTTAGGATCACTTTTAGTAAGTAATAACTAATAAAATATTGTTGAGGGATTAATACGAGGTTCATCCCACTTCGCATGAGGGGTGAGTCTATCAACCTTCCAGTAAATGAATTACAAAGAAATACAATCTATAAAAAGAAATTAAAAATAAAAATAGGAAAAGAAATACATATTACCTTATAAATATAAAATGATTTTTTCAAATTACTAAAACTTTTTCAACAATATAGTCTTGAGTTACAAAATGATGATTTAGAAAGATTGGTAGAATCTGAGTATGCTTAACTCGTTTTTGAGAATATATTCTAGAATTTAGAACTCAGTAAAATTGATTCCAATATCAAGTTAAGAACAAAACTAAAATTTGAAATGATAGAGAAGCTCAAGAGAATTCGACTATGATTTTATTAGTGATATGTTGTTTTGTACTTGAATCTCTAATATATCCTTCATCTTGAGGCTTCTTTTATAGAATTCAAGAAGGCTTCTAACAACTCATTTGACCTTTGAGAATAGTTTAACTGTTGTGTATCACTAAGTGGATAAGATCTTTCATAAAGCAAGAATATTCTTGCTTAAAACATGAATGTTCTTGTAAACCAAGAAAGGTCTCCATTTCTGCTTTGAGGTGTGATGAGGTTTAATATTCATTTGACAGTTGCCTGAAGTGATCCATACTTTGTGTCACGTGTGCATGCTGCTAAAAGTGCAGTTGAGATGTCCAGTCAATCAGCCATTTTTTGTACTTTAAGCTTGCTCGAATTGGAGCATCATATTGCTTTATGAATTATGAATTATAGCTTTTGTATTTTACCTTTTGGAGTGATTCTTATATTGAAATGATCCTAGTATATTTTTGGTGGATTCTGGAACATATTGTAAATCTTGGATCTAATATTTCCTTTAAGAATATGATTATTCTTTCTATTTTGGAACTCGGGAGACTTTTCTTCGTTTTACAGAAAATGAAACGTCTAACAATTTTAAATTCAAAATTTGTATAGGAGGCAGTTATTCAAAGATGATGTGCTTGAAGACAATGAATTGAATGTGAGGCAACTGACAATATGTGAAGAATGATGGTATTAGAGTTAGAGTGGTGTGCAAGTACAAGAAGAAATGTCGTCACTTTATACAATGAAGTAGAGGATTGGAACACCCGAACTTTCTATATATAAATTAGTAGAGGATTGGAACACCCGAACTTTCTATATATAAATTATTATCAATATGTCATTATTATTAGTACTATTACTATTATTGCTATTATTAAAATCAGATAAATGTACTAATTTCTTATAAAAAAATGCAATGATAATTTAGTGATAGTAGAACCCATGGAAATTTGAATGGTAAATATCTTACAAATTTTGGTATATTTTTTAATGCTCCTTAGGATCACTTTTAATGTTAGTATAATAATTATACTAATAGGAATAACTACATTTATGCCCAATAGGATTTAAGATAACGTATAATTAATTTGTATTAGTAGAATTTTGAGTAAGTAATACCTAATAAAATATTGTTGAGGGCTTAATAGGAGGTTCATCCCACTTCGCTGGAGGGGTGTGTGTATCAACCTTTTAATAAATGAATTACAAGGAAATACAGTATCTAAATAGAAATTAAAAATAGAAATAGGATACATATTACCTTTTAAACATAAAAGGATTTTTTCAAATTACTAAACTATTTCAATAATATAGTCTTGAGTTACAAAGTTATGACTTAGAAAGATTGGTAGAATCTGAGTAAGTTGAACTCATTTTTGAGAATATATTCTAGGATTTAGAACTCAGTAAAATTGATTCCAATATCAAGTTAAGAATAAAACTAAAAATTTGAAATGATAGAGAAGCTCAAGAGAATTCGAATATGATTTTATGAGTGATGTATTGTTTTGTACTTGAATCTCTAATCTATCCTTCATCTTAAGGCTTCTTTTATAGACTTAAAGAGGGCTTCTGACAACTCATTTGACCTTTGAGAATAGTCTAATTGTCATGTATTAGTAAGTGGATAAAATCAGTCATAAAGCAAGAATATTCTTGCTTACAACATGAATGTTCTTGTAAACCAAGAAAGATCTCCATTTCTGCTTTGAGGTGTGATGAGGTTTAATCTTCATTTGATAGTTGTCTGAAGTGATCCATGCTTTGTATCACGTGTGCATGCTGCTTAAAAGTACAGTTGAGGTGTCCAGTCAATCAGCCATTTTTTGTACTTGAAACTTGCTCGGATTGGCGCATCATATTGCTTTATGAATTATGAATCATAGGTTTTGTCTTTTACCTTTTGGAGTGATTCTTATATTGAAATGATCCTAGTATATTTTTGGTGGATTCTGGAACATATTGTAAATGTTGGATCTAATATTTCCTTTAAGAATCTGATTATTCTTTCTATTTTGAAACTATGCAGAATGGTCTTCGTTTTACAGAAAATGAAACGACTAACAATTTAAAATTCAAAGTTGGTATAGGAGGCAGTTAATCAAAGGTGATGTGCTTGAAGACAATGTATTGAATGTGAGGCAATTGACAATATGTGACGAATGATGGTATAAGCGTTAGAGGGGTGTGCAAGTACAAGAAGAAATGTCGTTACTTTATACAATGCAGTAGAGGATTGGAACACCCAAACTTTCTATGTATAAATTATTATCAATATGTCATTATTACTAGTACTATTACTATTATTGCTATTATTAAAATCAGATAAATATACTAATTCCTTATAAAAAAATGCAATGATAATTTAGTGACAACATAACCCATAGAAATTTGAATGGTAAATAGTTTAAAAATTTTAGTATTTTTTTATGCTCCTTAAGATCACTTTTAATGTTAGTAGAATAGTTATACTAAAAGGAAAAACTACTTTTATGCTCAATATGATATAAGATAAGGTATAATTCATTTGTATGAGTAGAATTTTGATTAAGTAGTAACTACTAAAATAATATTGTAGAGGGCTTAATAGGAGGTTAATCACACTTTGCAGGAGAGGTGTGTCTATCAACCTTCCAACAAATGAATTACAAGGAAATACAGTATATAAATAGAAATTAAAAATAGAAATAGGAATATGAAAGTGATGATTAAAAGGATTTTTACAATAGAAATAGAAAATAAAAATAGAAATAGAAATTAAAAGGATTTTTACAAATTACTAAAACTATTTCAAAAATATAGTCTTGAGTTAAAAAGTGATGATTTAGAAAGATTGGTAGAATATGAGTATGCTTAATTCAATATTGAGAATATATTCTAGGATTTAGAATTCAATAAAATTGATTCTAGTATCAAGTTAAGAACAAAATTGAATATTTGAAATGATTGAGAAGCTCAAGAGAATTCGAATATGATTTTATGAGTGATATATTGCTTTGCACTTGAAGTTCTGATCTATCCTTGATCTTGAGGCTTCTTTTGTAGATTTTAAGACGCCTTAAGACAACTTATTTGGCGGTTGAAAAAAGTCCAACTGTCAAGTATCAGTAAGCCGATCAGATCAGTCACAAAGCAATAATGTTCTTGCTTACAACATGAATGTTCTTGTAATCCAAGAAAGATCTCCATGTCTACTTTGAGGTGTGATGAGGTTTAGTCTTCATTTGACAGCTGTCTGAAGTGATCCATGCTTTGTATCACGACTGCAGGCTGCTTAAAAGTACAGCTGAGGTGTCTAGTCAATCTATCATTTTTTTATTTGAAGCGTGCTCAACTTGGAGAATTATCTTGCTTTAGGAGTTATGAATCATAGCTTTTGCCTTTTACCTTTTGCGTTGATTCTTTAATTGAAATGATCCTTGTATATTTTTGTTGGATTTCTAGAACATGTGGTAAATCTTGGATCTAATATTTTCTTTAAGAATCTGATTGTTCTTGATATTTTGGAACTGTGGAGAATGTTCTTCATTTTACAAAAAGTGAAACGTGAAACGACTAACAATTTTAAATTCAAATTTGGCATAGGAGGAAGTTATTCAAAGATGATGTGCTTGAACACAATGTATTGAATGTGAGGCAAGTGATAATATGCAAAGAATGATGGTATTAGATTTAGAGTGGTGTGCAAGTACAAGAAGAAATGTTGTTACTTTATACAATGCAGTAGTGTTGTGGAACACACCAACTTTCTATGTATAAACTATTATCAATATGTCGTTATTATTATTACTATTACGATTATTGTTATTATTAAAATCAGATAAATGTATTAATTTCTTATAAAAAAATGTAATGATCATTTAGTGATAGCGTAACCCATGGAAATTTGATTGGTAAATATTTTACAAATTTGAGTATATTTTTTATGTTCCTTAGGATCACTTTTGATGTTAGTAGAATAGTTATACTAATAGGAATAACTACTTTTATGCTCTATATGATTTAAGATAAGGTATAATTAATTTGTATGACTAAAATTTTGAGTAAGTAGTAACTACTAAAATATTATGGAGGGCTTAATAGGAGGTTCATCCCACTTTGCAGGAGAGGTGTGTCTATCAATCTTCCAATAAATGAATTACAAGGAAATACAGGTGTGTCTATCAATCTTCCAATAAATGAATTACAAGGAAATACAGTATATAAAAGAATTGGGTGAGAGGAAAGAAAAGAAAAAGAAAGAAGATGAAGAGAGAAGATAAGAGTGTGATATAAGAAGAAAAGAAGAAGAAAAAAAAAAAGAGAAGGGTGAGAGAGAGTTGGAAGGGCAATGAAATGTTGTGGAAGAAGAAAGAATCCAAGAGTGGATGAAAAAGATGGATATGAAAGAGAAAAAACCTACAATTCCAACATGAGAAATGAGAAAAACTCAAGACAAATGTATCACACTCTCTTGTTTAACATCTCCTCTTAAAACCCCTCTTACATGTGTTTAGGATTTGAAATTACTTTGAATGTTTGAGTAATATGATTTTATTTATTTCCCTTCTCTTGCATGTTAGGACAAATTTATGATTATGGCATGGAAAGAAGTTGATGTGTTTTAATTTTGGAAAAATATATTTCATGAATATTTATATTTTAATTGATGCCTGCATGAAACTTTTGAATATATTAGTCTTGTTCAATTTGATATTGTGATAGGTATAAAATGTTGAACTGAAATTATGATATAGTTGAGTTTTGTATGCAATGATAAGTGACTAATTTGGGTATAAGAGATAAGATAAAAGTTTAATCCTTCAATCTCGTATAGACATCTCATTAGTATTTTTTTATAATTATATCATAATGATTCTCAAATTGAATTTCACTAATTATAATAGGAGAAATCCGAGTTACAAGTTATGTATCATTTGTTGTCCTACTTTTGCACAATCTGTCTTCTTTTAATAAATGGATATTCATCTTTAAAAAAAACAAAATTATATTTATAAATTATACATCTTAAACTTTTCAATGTTGATGCATGTCAATTGATAACATAAATTTAGACTATTTTTAGGTAAAATCACTCATAATCATTTTCTATGTTACTATAGTGTGTTGTGCTTAAGAATGCATATTATTACATGATTGTGAAATATTTTATGTGTTGGTGTAATAGCCTCTATCCTTAGGAAGTTATACACAAGATTATTAACCAAATTATCCAATTTCTTCCTAAGTGATGAACTCAATATTAAAACCAACTTGTTTAATATTAATTTCAATTTAACAGTGGTAGATTCAAAAGATTATTCAAAACAGAGGTTCAAAAACACATGTATTATCAAGATAAAGAGTATAGAGATAGAGAAGTGTGCTCCAGAGACTTTTATACTGGTTCGACTATCGATTCGATAGTCTACATCCAGTTCTGAAATCACTTAATGATTTAAGCCTTCACTATAAATGATTTGAGTATGTTTACAGACTTTCCAGCACTTCAATGCCTATACATCTAACTCAACATCAAACTACAACAACAATCAATCTATCCTTAAGAACTACTCGCCAAGCTCTAGCAAGATCAGATTGAGATCTCTTTTAGATGATCACACACACTCTAAAAGATGACCACCAATTTCACAATACTGGATTTCAACAACACTTTCTTTTACAAAGATTTGTTCTTTCAGAAAGAACTAAGAACACTTGATTCAATCACAATGAATTCTCACACTAAGTATTTGCCAATAATATTTGTGAGTTTTAACAGTTTTTCTCAAATTGTATTTTTCGAATGGCTAATCAAAACTTTCAGTTCTTTCTATATTTCTGTTATGTATTGTTATTATGAAAATTGTGATTGATTCATCTTATATAGTTTCAGAAAAACTTTAGACAAATCGATTTCCCAATTGATTTTATTAATGTGTACTACCAGCTCAATCGATTTTCTAATCGATTATCGCGTTTCTTGTTTTTCTTGAATCTTGAAATAGATGAACAAATTGATTTGCCAATCGATGTTTTTAATGCATATATCATAAACTGATACTCAATTTATATCAAAGTCGATTGACTAATCGATTATAATTGTTTTGTTCAAGATGTGAGATCAAACAATTGATTACTCAGTCGATTCATTTTCATTAACATAATCGATTTGGCAATGGGCTAAATTCTCCCTGTAACTCAGACATTTACTCCAATCAATTTGCCAATCGACTGACTTGTCCCAGTAACTCAGGTATTTAATTAAAATCGATGTGTCAATCGATTATGCAATATGTTTATGATAAATGATGAACTAATTCATTCATGCAATCGATTAGTAAAGAGTTTGTTACTTAAGAAAAGTATCACAATCGATTGCCCAACCGATTTCTTTAATCACAGAACACATGTCTGATGAAAAACATTTTAGTAATCGATTTGCCAATCAATTAAATCAGTGAAAGCTTTGTTATGTGAGTCATAAAATCGATTATCCAATTGATTTACCAATCGATTGTCTAATCGATTTCTTTAATCTCAGAAAACATGTTTGATTAAAAACATTTAAGTAATCGATTTTCTAATCGATTTAATCAGTGAACCTTTGTTCTATGAATCAGAAAATCGATTGCCCAATTGATTTACCAATTGATTTACTAATTGATTGATTAATGCACTTATTTTATGATTTCAGTTTTAATTGGCAAATATTAGATGTGGGAAATCATAATGATGAATCTACCTAATAAACACTATGACCAATAGACAAATTTACACATAATCTTCAAGCCTTGTATGATATGATCAATCTTTGCTTGATTGCTTGAGATCAAGATTTGTCCAAGTGTAGTGTTGGATTCTTTCGCATAATCTTCAAGCCTTATGATATAATCAATCTTGGCTGAAATGTATATCAACTCAAACTATTAGATTAATCAGATAATGCATATACATTGTATGTTTGGAAGTTATATCAAAATCAATGTCAAGGAGGCATATATCTTACAATCTCCCCTTTTTGATTAAATGACAAACATACAATTTAACTTTGAGTTTACATTTCAAAACTTAACTTTATAATAACTATTATTTTAAAAAAAACTCCCCCTGAATTATAGAATTCATGATTCATTTCAACAGCATAAGCACAAGTTATTCAAATTCATTCAAATTTGGTATCAGAGCACATAATCATATACATTGATTCATTTCAACAACATAAGCACAAGTTATTCAAATTTGGTATCAGAGCACATAGTATCATAGCACATAAGCACAAGTTAAATTCATTCAAATTCTCCCCCTTTGTCATTAAATTCAAAAAGATAATACAAGAGAGAATGATGATTCAAAAGCTATTGCAGGAGATGTATACTGAAAACACCGAAAAATTACAAAACACCAAAGAAAACAAAAGCCTAAACAACTAATCTAGGATTGTTCCTCATTATCACCAGTGGGAGAGGTAGAGACTGCTATATTAGCCTCAGCAAGTGTCTCCTCACCATGAGGTTCAAAACTATCAAGGTTGATAGGGTTTGGTTCTTCAGTTGCTTGTGTGCCAATGTCACCTATGTCTTCAATAGACATCTTGAGACCCATATGGTCTTGGATGGCATCTACATCTTGAACAACTGAGTTGAGGGTTGCTTGGAGTTTCCTAAGGGAGTCTTCCACTTTAGCATTGTGAGCAGCCTGAGACTCCATAAGTTCCAGCAACTTAGCTAAAACCTCAGATTGGTTTTCAGCTTGCTCAGGTTGTTCAGCAATTGATTGAGCCCTTGTCCAAATACCATTGATCCTCTTCAATTGCATTTGGTTGACAATTGACTCACAAAAAATTAGAGTTGTTTTTATTGATTCTTCATTGACACATGATATTTTGAAGTGTCTCCGAATCTTGGTGATTAGCTGAGGGTAAGGGAGCATCAGCTTTCCTTGTGCTGTTTCCAACATATTCATTAGCACAATCCATGCCCAACTCATCTTGAGTTCCTTGTACAGGCCCCAAAGAAGAATAATGTCCAGCTTCTGAACTATGGTATGGTTCCCTGATCTAGGTACCAACATCTTGGTTAGCACATACATCTGCATCGTATGCTGGACCTTCATTTGACCGATTGGGAGAGATAATCTTTCCACAAACCCTTCCACCATCAAGTCTTGAATGGCTGTGTGTCTATCTACTAATGTTTCCCAAGCATCATCAGTAGAATCAGGATCTGTTATGCCATCAACAGCTTTTCCATAGAAGGGCAGTCCTGAAAGCTTGGAGAACTCTCTAAACGTCATAGAGATTTTATTGCCTTTAACTTCAGAATCAAAACCAGAGTCTGTGAGTGTGAAGTTTGAGTAGAAGGCTCTAATCAGCCTTGGATAGATTTCCAAAGGGCAGGAGAGGAAATCTACCAATCCATGAAATCTTAGATGGTTTTGGAATATGAATCTGTTTGCATCAAAGTAGGCAAAATCTAGAGTTCTTGCCTCATGGATTTTCCTCTTTAGGAATGCAGGGGAAAGAGCAAAGTCCTCAATAGGTTTACCTTTGGAAGGTTGAGGCTTCTTTGGCTGAGGGGAAGAAGTGGTCTTCTTCTTCTTTTGGGTTGGCTCCTTCATTGCATCACCCATAAGCTTTTCAGTTTGAGGAACCTTCCTCTTCTTGGTTTTTCCTTGATCAGTGACAATGGTTTTCCCTTTATCCTTTGCCATAATCTTATGAGTGGGTATAGAAACTCTTTTTGCATGAGGGGAAGGAGTTCTACCACTAGAGGTTGAGGAAGAAGATGGTGATTTGTCACTTGTTTGTTTAACTCGTGCCATTTGAGAGATTTGGAAAGCTTGAGAGGTTTGGGAAGTTTGAGAGGGATTAAAGAGCAGAGAAAACACATAGAAGTTTGAGAATTTTGGGGAAAATGTGTTGAGAAATCGATTTAGGGTTTTAAGTAGTACTGTTCAGAATCGATTTCTAATTCGATGTTATTAAGCATTTGCACATGACACGTCGATTGCCAAATCGATTTTGTTATCGTTATTGGAGGGAAATGAAAGGTTTCAGTTATAGTTGCCTCCAACGGCTAGTATTTTTTGCAACAGTCATATTGCAAATCGATTCCCAAATCGATTTCCTTAAGTAAATGTTCAATGGATAAATCGATGTCCAAATCGATTTCCATATCAGTTTAGAAAAACTTCTCATAACAGCATCGATTTCCAAATCGACTTACTTGGTTTGCAGCTTATATAATTTTACAAAATCGATTATCAAATCGATGCTCGGGTTTGAGTTTGGAAAATGTCTCAAATCTTTGGATTTCTGGGAGAAATAATCGATTATGAAATCGATTCTTTAAAATGTTTTTCCAAATCTTCAATCGATTCACCAATCGATTGGATTGATGTATACTTCAGCATTTGTTGCTACCACAGATCACTAAATCGATTATGAAATCGATTATCGTGTTCTATATTTTGACAATTGAGACACTGTGTAGCATAAATTGATTATGAATTCGATTTTGTAATGCTGATTTGAAATTTTGACATAGGATAATCGATGTATAAATCGATTTATCTATTGCAAGCTAGTTAGTTTAGAGGAAACATCGATGTCTCAATCGATTTTTCACAGAGATCATATTTCATTTTGATCTATTATACCAAGTTTCATTCTAACATAGAAGAAACTTTCTTTGGGTAGAGCTTTGGTAAAGATATCAGCTAGTCATTCACAACCACTTTTCCTCTCTTGGGTCAAATTGTTTTTGCCTGATTCCGGTCACCACGTTCGTCGTCTCAAAAAATTGACATCATTTTTGAATTCCTCTTGTCGAAACCTTCAAGAAACACTACTCATTTGCATTTTTCGGTAAAGTTGACGTCGAACCCTTTCAACGCTCTGACGAGTCGGTGAGACATTTTCTGCAGTTTTTCTTCTCGTCGTTTTGACTCCACTTTTGCTCAATAAATTATTATTAATTATTTAATATTTATTTTTATGCCCCGTATAATTTTTCAGTCGCGTCTCGATCTTCGGAATCGTCTGCTTTACGTTATCAATCTGCAATTGTCGTTGAAAACTCTCATTGATTTCAGGGTTTTGAAAAGCGTCGAAATAAGGTAAGGGGTGAGAGAGCGTTTGAGTTCATGAGTATAATATATTGGGAGATGAACTGGAAAACCGTATTTCCATACGATTCATTCGGGGCTCGCTACGTACGGCAATATCCCTTTGAGTGATAAATTAATTAATGTGTAGAATGGAAATTGTGAGATTAAAATATGGAATATAAATGCTTATAAGTTTTGATTGATTTGTTAAATATGTGGTATTTAAATTATGATATTTGATTTCATTTCTTTAAATGTTTGACTTTTGATATTATAGTGATATTTTATTTTAATTTCGTTAAATGTGTGTCATTTGATATTATTGTGATATTTGATTTATTTTCATTAATGTGTGATATTTGTTATTATTGTGATATTGGGTGTCGAATGAATTTTATGTATATGTTTGATTAGACGGGAGTTTATGTGATGTGATAATAAAATGTGAATTTATTTTGATAAGTTTATGTGACTATGATGTTGTGTAAATTAATAATAATGATGTTATAAATTTGTGATAAGTTTATGTGATAACGTATGACTGATGATAGTGATGCTATAAAAAGGGTTTATATGATGAGATATGATTAATGATAGTGATGTTGTGAATTTGTGATGAGAATATTGAAGTAACTCCATAGTTGGTGAAATAATTGTGATTCCAATTTGTATTTGAAATTATGGTCTTAATGGAGTTTCACATGCCAACGAGGGTAGAAAATAAATATTGAGAATTTGTGAAGTGAATATTATTTTGTCATCATATAGGTGGGGTCTGACAAGCCTGGTAATTCTGGAGAAGTACAACTGATAAGCCTGATCGTGACTATCTGCTGTTGAGCCTTAAGGCATGATTGTTAAACCTTAGAGGTATTTGGGTAGGGAATTCCTAGGTGACTTGGAGGTAGGACTCCAAATGTTGGGAGCTACCACACAACACATGTTTACCTCAACTGTCACATATATGTGTCTCGCGTTGAGTTGAGGGGATCGATGAGGACATGGCCAATTTGAATTGTTCGTCCACCAGAATGGTGGCATAGTATCAAGCCTTCTAACAAAGTACGTCAAAGTTAGAATGATACCACATTGTGATTCCTTGTGATTGTTTTGTTGTGATTGATGTGTTCAAAGTTAATAATAATTACTCTTAGATGATTTGATGCATATTATAATGAAATGATTATTTTACTTGAGTGACTTCGATACGGTCTATCGTAATGAAATGAAATGATTATAATGAAATAATAATACTATTTACTTAAATATTTTGATATATCCTAATGTGATTATGATACGGTCTATTATGATTGTTTGCGTGGTATTCTTACTTATATTATACTATTAACATGATTTCAAAACTCACCTCCTTTATTGTTGTGTTTGATTGGCTCGACCTTGCGTTTGCGAAATCGCAGTTATTACAGGTTAATGAGTCTTGAAGTTAAAGTTTGGGAGAAGCCCGCTCTGATAGGTGATACTGGAAATAAGGGTTGTAATTTGTATTTCATTTATTTAATTTGAAATGACCTTTTGTATGAAAACCTAATAAGTACTAGTAAGTTTTTAGAATTAAATCAAGTAATTATACTTAAATCAAGTTTATTAAGATTGCACTATTTTATAGGATTAAAGAAGTTTAAAGTGTTCCTTTTGATTTTTGAGAAATGTGATATCTTAAATTAATTATAAAAGTTTTATTTCCTTGCAAACATATTTTATTTACCCGCTGCAAATTTTACAGAAATATGATATGATTTATTATATATATTATTTTAGGGTTTAGGGTGTCACAAGGAGTATATGCATTTATCTATTAGATTTGTTTCTTTCTCAACAATAATATTGAAACATTTAAATTGATAGAAAACTTCTAATTTTTCAACTAAGAAATAGGTACATGCCTTTCTAGAAAAATTATCTATGACACATAAAACTTACCTCTTATTTTTGTTTGATGCAGGGGTAATTGGCCCATTGATGACTCTTCATCATGTGCATATTTTTCATTGTTTTTAGTCTTATTTATCTTTTATTCATTAGTTAATTTAAGGAGTTATTTGATATATTTTGTTGATTTTAGTTCTTTGATTTAATGAAATGTTTATGTTCTTATTTTCTTGATTAAGAAGATATTTTTCGTATTTTTGCGTTGTTACTTTGTTTTAGTGCAGTGCTGAATTTTGGTGAGAAATTAACATGACTTATGCGGAGTATTTCATCCATATATGGAGTTATAGTTGTTCTATTGGAGTCAAACCAAGTGAAAATGAAAACTAAGATTCATAGCTACACCTCTCATGAAGACACTAAAACCAAACTCGAACTCCAAAGATGAGCAAAATGTAGTACACACCAGATAGGAGATGTTGTGTGCTTGAAGCGCGAAACCAATGCCTGGAGCACACTTATGCACTACAACTTCTAGAATGCACTTGAGATATGCCTAGGGAGCGCTGCGCACATTTAAACCTGTAAAAGATAGTTGTTTCTAATACCATTGGAGAAGTTTTACCAAGAATCATTCATGAATCTTTCTTATAAATCTTTTCTAATCTCTATATTTTCTATCTTAGTCATGAGTAACTAAACCCTATTTGTTAGGGATGAGTGTAACAAGATGAAACTCTTATTTTTCTGATTTGATTTCTAATTATATGAATGAGTTTATTGAATTATTTTTCTCATCTTTGTGCTTATGCTTTCTATTTCTTGATCAACTTTAAAACGTTCTACGATCCCTATCTTGAAATGAGAGTGGACTTTATGAATACTTGACACATTTGTATAACTTACAGAAAAGTCTTAAAGTTAGTTTTTGATTAACAAGACTTGAGAGCAACAATTTAAAGCTGAGACATATTCAGCTTCAGTTGTTGATAAGGCAATTGAATTTTGTTTTCTACATGACCTACTTAATAGAGCTTCTCCAAAAAATGGACACACGTCACTTGTGTTTTTTCTTTCAATTTTATCCTCAGCATAATCAGCATCATAGTAGACTACAAGACCAAAATGAGTTTATGTGCTAGACCAAAGGCCCAGATTAGTAGTACATACAAGAAAACGAAAAATTCTTTTTACAACAGATAAATGCGATTCTTTAGGTAAAAATTGAAATATAGCACATAATCTTACAGCAAAAACAATAGTTGGCTTGCTTGCAGTTAGATATAACAATGAACCTATCATTCCTTTGTGTTCCTTCTTAGAGATGAATTTTCCTTGTTCATCTTTGTCCATATTTGAGGATAGATGTCTGGGAGATGTCATTATTTTGTATTTGGCTTTATGCCTTTTTGGGAGATGGTTTCATTCGTTTTTTAATTCTTTAGAAGATATTGGATAAAGATTCCATTTTCATGTTGTTTGATTTGCAAGCCAAGATAGCATATCAATTCTCCTATCATACTCATTTCAAATTGACTTTGCATGAGATTTGAAAATTTCTCCCATTTTTTAATTTGTTGATCCAAGGTTGATATCGTCAACATACACTTGAACAATTGGAAAATCAGTTTTATTAGTTGTTCTAAAAAGTGTAGTATCAATCTTGCCTTTGGAGAAACCATTTTTGATTTAAACGAAACTTGGTATTTCATACTAGGCTCTTTAGGCATGTTTCCACCGATATAGAGCTTAAGTAAGTTTGAAGACATGATTTGGTTTCTTTTCATCTTCGAAACCAAGAGGCCGAAGAAGATATACTTGTTCATTTAGAAAACCATTTAAAAAAGAATTTTTAACATCCATTTGAAAAATTTTAATAAGCTCTTGACACGAATATGCAAGAAGAATTCTTATAGCTTCTAACTTTGCAACTAGAGCAAAAGATTCATCATAACCAATACCTTCTTTTTTATTATAACCTTGAGCCACCGATCTTACTTTATTCCTTATTACTTTTTCTTCTTCATCAAGTTTGTTTATAAACACCCATTTTGTGCCAATAATTTTATGATTTTGTGGATTTGGTACAAGAGTCTTGACCGGATTGTTCTCAAATTGGAGAAGTTCTTCTTGCATTGCTTCAACCCATGAATTATCAACTATGACTTTTTTTTCTCCATTTGTGAGATCATTGCCATGTTGTCATCTTTAAAATATAATCTTGTTCTTATGCCATCAGATGTGTTTCCAATGATTTGATTTTGTGGATGATCTCCTACAGTTTTCTAGCTTCACCAAGGAGTTTGAGATGGAGATTGATGATCAATCTCGTTTTTCCAAAGAACGATTTGCTATTGTTGCTTAAATTGTTCTTCTTCATCATTATCTATCTTTTGCATATCAAGATCATCAAATAACACATGGATACCTACATACACTATTTTTGTTCTTAGATTATATATATGATAGCCTTTAGAATTAGTGGAATATCCTAAGAAGATGGCTTTGTCTGATTTTGCATCAAATTTTCCTAGATTTTCATTGTTATTTAAAATATAGCAATAGCAACCAAAAACATGAAAGTATGGGATAGTTGGCTTTATGCTTTTCCATAGTTCATAAGGTGTTTTGTTGATAATTTTTCTTACTGATACATGATTTAAAATATAACAAGAAGTGTTAATTGTTTCATCCCAGAAATAATTTTGAACATTTGATTCTTCCAAGATTTTTCTTGCCATTTCTTGTAGAGTTCTATTCTTTCTTTCAACAACATCATTTTCTTGAGGAGTTCTTGCCCAAGAGAGATTGTGAGAAATACTATTTTCATAAAATAAAATAAAAAAAGGTTTTTAAAAGAAGCATTTATAAAATATCCTCTAGAATGAACGAGCAATGTACATCTACATATACATGCATAAGACGGCGCGGTTGCACAACACATTTATCTGTATAAGTTTACCAAATAGGTTGAACCCCA
The DNA here is from genome assembly GCA_037974835.1 of Cicer judaicum. Classification (NCBI taxonomy): domain Eukaryota; kingdom Viridiplantae; phylum Streptophyta; class Magnoliopsida; order Fabales; family Fabaceae; genus Cicer; species Cicer judaicum. The sequence goes on along the minus strand of JBBPBS010000233.1, from coordinate 1,408,661 downwards.
ACTATATAGTCGAACACGTTGAAGATGTTTCAATAGGGGGAGATACATCAAATAAACTCTATTGCAAGATTTGTTAGGAATCACCAAACCCCCAATGAAGCGCAATAGGTATGCTCTATAGTGTTGTTGTGCCGGCTCAGCTGTTGCATTAACCAGAACATGAGAAAATGTGTCTTTTTACCATTTCAGTTTGACGAATTGGTCCACCATTTATTTTTTGGAGGAATGACACCAAAAATTTATTGCCATTCTTCATCCCAATCTAAAGCGCCACCTCCAGTTATTGGTCTTCCATTGACAGGTAGACCTAGTTGTAATGCAACATCTTCAAGAGTTATTGTACAATCTCCTATTTGAAGATGAAATGTGTGTGTTTCTGTTCTCCAACGTTCTACCATTGTGGTCTCCAATGATGGGTCTACGTTACTAGATCCCAATTTTGCAACGCTTAAAAACCTAGCTTCCTCTAAGTAGGGAACTATCATTTCATTTGGTTCCTCCATTCGGAAGCGGTGGTGACATTCAATCAAGTTCTACATTTTAAATAAAATTAGTATTAGACTTATGAAATGACGATTAAAAACATGTGGAGATACTGATTTCTTAAAATAGCCATGGAGCTTGTATGTTTTGAATGTGAGAGCTTGTATGTTGTGAACGTGAGACCTTTAAAGTGTGTGCAAAAATAATATGAACATAATGACTATTTATATAATTGTTTTGTCAAGGATTGTGTTATCTTATCCAAAATCGAAACCGGCCAATTAGTGGGGCATTGGCGGATTATGTTGACGTTATTTGTAGCAGATTACGTTGAAGTTGTTATCCCATTAAGTTGTTATTCACAATCGAGCCCATAATATCTTTACAGTTAAGGAGTTAGTTCGTCCACCAAGAGGTCGTTATGTAGGGACATTCAAGGTAGACCTCGATAAATGATTGTGTGATTGTGGTGAATTTCAAGCATTACACTATCCATGTTCACATGTCATCGCCTCTTGTATGTTTATTCAATGTGACTACATGATGCATGTGTCTTCCAAGTATACATTGCAATTTAAAGATAAAAATAGTAACTTCTAGCATTTGCCTCTTTAGATGAGAGAGAAAGATTACACAAAATTTAAAGACACTAAATTTTATTCACTAATAAGAGAAAATAATGTAATTACTCTTACCCTTTTTGAAAAATCTGAAATAGCCCGACATCAATTTTTACTAAAGTTTTCTACTTCATTTTCTGTATAAATTCTTTAATTTTGTTTTCTCCTTCACTCATTCACTTGTGCATGTTATTTTCTTTCCATGCGACTCTAATATTGGTTTTCATCAGATAAATTTTCTTATCCTTTTCGATTTCTCCACATCGTTTTATTGTTTCTATGTCTTTTATTTGAATCATTTTATCTTTACTTTATTCATATGTTGATATGAAATCATTTTTGCTTGTGTGGGTTTATTTAGTTTTTTTTATGAGTACGTAAGGTACATTAATCAATTTTGAAATGGGTCTAAGAGATACATTAAAATAATAAATTTTGTACTAAATAGCACTCGCAGTTCCTTAACTTAATTACAGTTAAGGTTTTAGTCTTTATCTTCTTTTTTTTTTTCTTCTGATTTGGTCATTTGTTTTAATTTTAAGTGACCATTTGATCTTTATGTTTTAAAATGTCGACAATGTTATCCTATTTTTTACAAAAATTCATCAATATTTTCAAACAACACCCATAAAATTAATAATCATCTTCAATATAATACAAATTTCTTCGAATGCATAACTCAAATATTCAAATAAACTCATATTTTCATCTCCAACAATATCAAACTCATCAAATAAAAATATGAGTTTATTTAAAAATTTAAGTTATGAATTTGATGAAATTTGCATGATATTGAAGATAATAATTAATTTTTGGGATTTGTTTGAAAATTTTGATGAATTTTTGTAAAAAAAACAAAAGGATAACTTTGTTGACATTTTAAAACATAAAAGATCAAATTGTCATTTAAATTAAAATAAAGAATTAAATCGTGAAAAAAAAAAGATAAAAGACTAAAATGTTAATGGAAATTAAGTTAAGTGATCTATTTAGTCTAAATTTTGAATTGAACAATTTGAAATATTTCAATTGTTGCGTAACTTACCCAACAAAGATTCTACCATGTACTAACTTAACTACTCTCTTAATGACTTTGATTAATCAAACTATGACAACTTATTTATGATAATTTTAGAAAAGAGAGAAATTAATGTATTTAAAAAATTCATGTTATTTATGATAATTTTGTAGTTTAAAATTCACTTTTATAAAATTGTATACAAACAAATTAAAAATTATTTTTTAAAAAAATATTTTTATGATAGTAAACAAACAGAAAAATCTCTGAAAAATAATCTCTAAATTTTCTAAACTAAAAATTAATTTTATTTAAGTTCAAACAAACGCACCCTATATATTTAAATCTTAAACACTTAATTATTCAATGTTTAAAACACTAAAAATGTGTGCAAACATTTGTAATTTGTATGGACTTAAACAAAATTATTATTTATTTTGTATAATATTAAATTTGTATTATTTTATAGAAATTAATTACATTTATTTTTTGTACAGAGATTAATTGTATATTTAAATATTATTATATGAATTTTATTATTTTGAGAGTGAATCCTTATTATAATCTGTCAAAAAAGATATGAATGGATCCATAAAAGACCTGCGTAATTTCTACGCAAAATAGAGGAGATTGTTTTAATATAGATTTGTTACATAATTGTATTTTGTATTGTGATGGAGAAAAATGTTGTTTTGTATATATAACATATCTTTTAACATTAGATCTTGTGTAGATATTTTTTATAATAAATAAAAATAAATTTCTTTTATTTTATATGATATGTTGATCCTTTAATTATTAGAATTTGGATTTAGTTTATATTTGTATCTAAGATTTTGTTAAAAACTTCAACAACAAAAAAAGATTTTGTTCAAAATTCTGAAGAAGAAAAAAAGATTTTGTTTAAAAATTCAGTAAAAAAAAAGGATTTTGTTAAAAACTTCATAGAAAAAAA
>JBBPBS010000233.1:1356575-1404944 GCA_037974835.1 Cicer judaicum | reverse complement strand
AAAAAATTAGTTCAAATATTCATAAAAAAAAAAAAAAAGATTTTGTTCAAAACTTTTAATTAGATATTATCACACTATAATAGCATAAAAAAAATCATTACACTATAATAACTAAAAATAGATATCACTATCATTAAAAAAAATTGATATCTTTGTTTGAGAAAATATGAAAAGTTCTTTACAAATTTGTTATAAATAATGAAGAAGAAGAACAATGGTTTGGGATAGTCTATAAATTGTTTTCTTTAAGATTCCAACCTTTATTTTCTACCATTGCTCTAGTTCCAATGGGTGTCATCATGACTCAAAGTTGTTACTTGCTTCTACGTATGTGGCTAGCCCCTTATACCCACCAACTACTTTCCTTGGAACATGACTCTTCTCCAAAGCAAATATCTTTGCCCAACATCAAAAGTACTTCCCTATCATATCATCTTGTTTCAAATTCTTGTAATGGCTTACTGTGCTTGTATTAAGATTTTTCTTGTGGAAGGGATGTTTTTCTATGCAACCCAACTACAAGGGATGTGAGGCTTCTTCCATCATCAGATTTGGTCACAAAAGTAAAAGATGGAATGATACTAGGTGTTGGAATGGGACATGATTATAGAACTAACAATTTAATTAAGGTTGTAAGGATGTGGAAAAGTTACCGTGAATGTCGTCGTTGTAAAGAGTATATTGTGTGAAGAGTCTAGTTTCAGTCCATCCTCTACCATTAAGTATTGAGTTTGGGAGATATGGTTAGTCTCTCCCAAAACATGGCAAGCCAAGGTTTGAAGAGAGAGATGTTGACAATAAATAGTTTTTTTTTTTTTTTTTCTTGTTGCAAAATTTAGAATTTGATTCATGTAACTAAGATATTTTTATTATTGAAAATGAATAAGTTGTTTTAACACTTCCAATCTTTTTTTATTTTGTTGAATATTAATATTTTCAATGTTTGCCGCAAATCAAATTAAAAAAATTTGTTGATACTCTCACCTGACATTCAACCAGTTACTAAATAAAAGGTTGATACCCCTTTATTTTGCTTCTTCAACAATATTGTTTGCATCACCAATAGACAATAAAAGCCTATAGTAACATTTCCACAACATTATAGAAAATGGATACACTGACAGTGCCTTTTTATAAAACCTCTCCGCGACTGCTTCAATGTCTATAGCATTGTGAAGGACCTCTACAGCTTTCTACGACTATTGATTTACATGAGCCACAGTAAATAAGATCCTTCATAGAGCTTAACCTGAAAACATCGGTTCAGAATTCCAAGGTAAATCACATAATCAATCCTTATACGGAGGGCTTAACATACTAACAAGAAGTTAAAAAGGAATTTAAGTGGAGCCAACGAGATAAATGATAAAAAGCTCTTTCTTCTAAAACAACATAAGGAAATTATGAAAGAAATTATTTTTCTACTATCTATATGGTCAAAGAGCGAAAGAGCATGGTTCCTACCAATATGATGTCTTTAAAGATTTGGCTTAAATACACTATTGGTCCACCTATTTTGTTTTTAATATTTTATTTTTAATATAAAATAAATAAAATTTTAAATATTTATTTAAATATTTTTAAATTTTAAATTATTGTTGAATAAAATAAATTTAATTTAAATAGTTTAATTTTAAATAAATAAATATTACATAATATTAAAATGTAATAAATTTCAATATTTAAAAATAAAATTTTAACTATTTAATATAAATATTCTAACATTTTAAACTATTAAAAACAACTTAACTAAGATAAATAAATTTAAAAAACTTTCAATTTTAATTTTAAATATGTTAATATATATATATATATATATATATATATAAATATAATGAAATTAATTTGATTTTTAATATTTTAATATATCAATAAAATTAATAAACAAAAATAAATTAATGAGAGTGTCACATCATAAAAAAAATAAGGTACCAAAAATTCCTAAGAATAAGTGAATAGGGGGACAAAAAAAAAAGGTTTTGAAAATGAAAGGAATAAAAGTTCATTTTATGCAAATTAGGAGGACCAAAAGTTTATTTAAGCATAGAGATACAAACATACAAGATGGCCATCAGTGTCTAACGATAAATGTAAATCAACAACCATGGATAGAACATCTCTCAAAATTTAGTATTTTTAAATGACAGATTACACGATGAACTAGTGATTTCAATGTGTAAACAAAAGCAAGTAAAAAATGCATGCTACTCGTAACACAAATGAACCAAAAAGGCCTAGCACTAAATTTACGATGGTGTTACCTACTGCTGGTATCGTATCATTGGATTTCAGGGGCTTTTGATTAATAGCAACATCTAGAGTTCTTATATTATAAAGATTTCCTCATTCTCCAAGAAAGAAAAATCATCCAAAGAATGCTCCATACCACACACAACAATGTGTCCTTCTTTTCAATTGGCCCCAAACTTCTGTAGTAAATGAGCAAATAAACTATCAAGAGACCCACATATGTTGGATCAATCTCCAGAGCTTTTGACAGTACAAATAGAGCCTAAAAATTACAATTATCGATATGAAGAAATACATAAGCAAACTCAAACAAAATCTACCAAGACAGAAAATGCAATCACAACTGTTACCTTTCGCACTCCCCGCAACTTATATATTTCCTAGTCAAGAATAAGAAGAACCATCTCAACGGATTGCTCACTATCAGCCATAGCCTATTTAATTTGATCCCAAGTATGCAATAAATAAAGGGGAAGTTAGCACACAAAAAACCAAATTCAAGACATTCAGCATTACAGGTTAATCATAAAATCAAGGCTAGATTTAACAAGAGTTGTTGGCCAGAAAAACTAAAAAAATTCATATTATAGTCAATTAAAAACAACTTTATTCTAAAACTGAAAATATATATACACAAGAAATACTTCTTCGCATTGAAGTTCACAAAATTGCCATTTAAACTGAGAAGTACTAAAATCGTGAATAAGTATCCTTCCTACATTTGCAAAATTATAGCTAACACGGCATAATATATATGGGCATGCACTGATATGAACTAGTGCACAAAATATAAAAAATGGTCATACCCCAAATCCTAAACTTAAAAATAATCGATTATTTAAATATTCAAAGCATAATATCATAACAAGCATAGAAGTGTGATATGTCAATTCAAGTGCAGAAGAGTTAAAGCTTATTTTGGGAAAAATAAACTATAGGCCAGCTAGCTAATAGCTAATAAGTTAGCTAATTAAAATTAAGTATTCGGTAAAATTAGTTGTTCAACCAACTTATAAATATAAAATGGCTTATAATAACATGTTTATTTGATATTATATATACTATTTATTTTAAAATAATTCCAAAATAAAATCATACAATACAACAACAAAATAAAGTTACAATTGACTCATCGTGCTCACTTCTGCATTGTGGTGTTAGACTTCACATGATTATTTTAAAATTATAATAACAAACCAGGAAAATAGTATGATCGATAGAAGCAACAAACCCCAACTCCATTTCTCCGCTGAAAAGATAACTGCTTGCTCCATGCCCCACTAACCTCTTTGCGTTCATCACCACCAAGCGAAAATGGACCGTCTGCGGCTGAACCATTTTGTAGCAAATTGAAAGTAGCCAAAGTGATACTGAAATGCTGCTGCCAGTATTGAGCAATTCTATGTGCAGTTAAAGGTTTATATGCAAATTGATCCGCTTTCAGAACATCTAAACTAACAAGGTATGTCGGCAGAATAGTAGCTTTGTGATACTTGGTAAGTTTTCTCACACCATTACAATTTTGCTGATGCAACGGCAATCGATCTTGAGAATCTGTTCAAACAGTATAACAGTCTCTTTAGAGAAGATAATTGGTAGAAACCAGAATTTTATTGGCTAGAATTGATGAGCACTGAAACTCTTACAATGCTGGAAATATGAAAATGCAGAAAAAGAACTAAACCAGAGTTCTAAGAAATCCTAAGCTAGAGCTTCGGCTCCAAACTAGAGAAAGAATTCTCCTAATTGTTTCTTAGAATATCTTTCCCTCTTCCTATTCCCTCATTCTTATAACATAAAATAAATGACATTATTAATTAGTTTTTATTCCTTTCATTCATTCTTCTTGAAACTGAATGTCTTTCCCACTTTCCCTCTTTAATGGAATATCAGTAGAATAAGAGACATTGTTACTAGCTTTTATTCCCTCCATCAATCATTCTAGAAACTGAATGTGTGTGAAGTGTGTGACTTGGTTGAGTGGGCCCCACTCTTTGTGTCTCATTGTTCTATCAATAATTTTAATTACAATAATACAAAGTAGATAATATCATAATGAATTCATAATTCAGAAATTGTAATTTTTCTATACAGCACTTGTTACGGGTCAATACAAATTCCACATTCTGTCACATAATTTAGTTTCCCTGACATTGAACTGAGTAGAATAAAGAAGCTTCCATTCTTCTAATACTGAGTCCAAGCAATAATCAGATATCAAAAAGTCATTAACTCACTATTTAGGACCAGACAATTATTTTGTATATGAATAGTGGTTTTGTAATTTCAACAGAAATTTGTGAAAGTAAATCCAAAATTCATCCTCTGCATTTTTCCTTTATTTTGGACAATAATGTCGATCATATCAAAAATCAACCTATGGAGGTAGGTTCCTTTCACTCGAGCTCAATTACCAAGACATCGATCCAACCAATTACCATATTCCCGACATTCATTCAACCTCAAAATATAACTAATTCTTGGGACTGGATCGTGTCAGCGTCAAAATATAACCCGGCATACTTTATTTGAGGTAAAAACATTATTAGCTCCCTAACCAAACAATATTCAGTGTAAAATAGGACTATACTCTCTTTTCAGTATCAACAATTCATCCTTAGTTAACCTAATTATCTCCTATATTGGACAATATTAAGTTCAGCTTCAGAAAAAACCCCAAAAATACATATAACAATCATCACATGGACATGAATATTTTCAGAAAGTTCCATCATCATACAACAAGAACGAAGGCAAAATATACAGGTTACAAACAGTAACTAATTTTTTATACCTGCATTATCAGAAATGAGTTTGCTGATTAATGTTTCTATTAGCATAGTCCTTAGCATGCTGCCAAGGACACTCGTCGATGTTGCATTTTCCTCGCAGCTCATACATGCAAAGCGGCCAGAACGGATCAACTTCGGGACTGCAACCATAAGTGCCTTCTTCTGAGAGTAAATTCCCAACAGTGACAGACATTGAGATTGCCGACATGTTCTTCTTTGCTTCATCAGAACTGAGGCAAGTAGCATTTTGACTTTGATCATCATTATCGTGAGTGGACTTATTTTTATTGATTAAATGATTTGAACTAAATGGTGACATTTCTCTCAGTTCACTAAATGCACTCCTAAAAATCACAGGCAGAACGTTCTTCGGATTAGTTGAGTGATGACCTTGAAAAGGTATTTCTCCTTGATCACCAGAACCAGCACCGCAGTTGGCAGTGAAAGAATTTCCACCAATTTTTTGCTGACTTTGAATCTGAGTATCCGGATAGATTTTTCATTCTTTCCTATCGATGCCTAGATTTTAAGAACAAAATAATCAGGAACATAATGATATATTTGCATGTTCATCAACACTTAATTAACCCTAATCGTGCAAATAATTCAGACCTTAATGCTGCTTCAAGAAGCAAAGAACCCTGAGGACTACCAGTGGAACAATTTGCATTTGATGCAGTATCTATGTTCATTTGTTTCGCCTTGGAGTCTTGTTTTCTATGATATTCAGCATCAAGATAGAGAAATTTCTTCATTTTCATTAGCCGATTTGTCAGAATTCAGATTCATTCCTAGAAGAATACACTTGACACAATTAAGATGAAGATGAAGTTTCCAATTCCATAAACCAAGACTAATAAGAAGGTAATGATGCCAGATGAGTGATGATCAATTGCAGAGATGAGTACAAAACCAAGTTCAATGCCTTGGGTACTTTGTTGCACCGAAGGAACAGAACCAGACCCTGCAGCAAGGGTGGATTGCACTGTACAGCCATTAGGGTTTTCCTGGTTAACAAAAATTACTCATTAACAAATCCATATCAATTCAACTAAATTTGCAAGAACAACACATTCATTCCACCCCATGCAGGCACGCTCTCGTTTTTCATTTTCTACTGTTTAACCCACCATAAAAGCATAAAATAAAACCCTACACCATTGTTTGCAGTTAAAAATATTAAAAACGCTTTTGTTATACATTGTATATATTCACCCCATTTTTGTATACGGGGCAATACCGATTAACAAAGTGATTAGCTTGTTCCGTGATTAATTTGTCAATAAGTCGGGGCGTGGTTCGATTTAGCCTCTTCCGTGATTGACCCGTCGGGTTGACAGGCTTGTGAAGGTGAGTTTTCTTCGTTGGAGTCGGTGGGCGAGATCTATTTTGCCTTTGTAGTTGTGATGGTTGGGTTGGCTCTTCTGCAACACCACATTGCGGGACCCACAGTAGGTGAGATATAGGTACAACTTGGAGTTAACTTTAAACCACACCATATACTCATTTGTTGGTATTGGGTGTCCATGTATCGGTTGGCCAGTAAGACACTAACTTCGAAGTTGGTTTCAAAATTGAATCCAGCATGTCTGTATTTCCAATTTTCCAGATGATTCCCTCTCATATCTTGATAGTAAAGTGTATTAAAATTTTCAGGATCATCTAGTATTTCCTAAAAAAGTCCCAATTGCAGTTTGAATTTGTTTGTTTGATGTCATTCTACAATTGAGAAACAAATCAAAGTAGTTTTGGCAGTCCATATCATTGAATCTTGATATGCTTGTTGTGAAATGACGTTTTTAAGACCTTTGTAAAGCATCTATATGAACTAGAGAAAACAAAAGACATATTAGTAAGGCGACACAATTATAAGTAGTATAAATTTTGTTGAACAATGTGTTGGGCGGACTCACTCCCCGAGTGGAACCCACCAATTTTATTAATATTATTATAATTATTAGTATTAATATTGTTATTATTATTATTATTATTGAAATAAAAGAAGAAGAAAAAAAGGTTTTAATGGAATTGGCCCATGTTAGAAAGAAAATGACTTAATCCTTATAATAATAAAAAGGAATAGTGCCAAGGAAGATATAGAAGAATGGAAGCCAAAGAAGAAAAGGAAATGTTTGGTTCTGGTGGTGGTAACAAGTGTGTAGCAAACTTGCTCCGTTTGATCTACAATTTTGATAGGTTATTTCTACCTATGAGTTTGTTATTTTAATATATAGTCTGAATAGTTGTATCTTCTTGAGTTACTTTGGCATATCCATTTTAGTGGAAGGCTGTTATAAGGTTGTTATTGTTGATTGATGTTCCCTATTGTTATTAGGAAGACTCTAGTGTACCCATTAATTATTATAGTGGAAGTTTTACTGAACTACATCTCGTGGTTTTTATTCTCTCAATTTGAGGGAAGTTTTCCACGTTAAAAATTGTGTTGGTCTCATATTTAATTTTCTGCCAATTATTATTGCTCTTGGAATTGTATTTTATGTTTGGCCATTAATCTGCACAAGTGAGGAAAAAATATTTTGTATTATTGAGATAGTTATCTCTGGTTTTTCCAAACAAAGTGGTATCTAGAGCTCGGTTGATTTGATTTGTGCATTTAAATGGAGGAACTTAAAGGTCCAAATATGATTAAACTTAACTCTTCTAATTACACACTTTGGAAGACTCTCATAGAAGACATGTTATACAGTAAATATTTGTATGATCTTATTGAGGGTAACACTGCTAAACCCATAGATAAATCTAACGCTGACTGGAAGAAGATGAATAGAAAGGCAGTGATCAGGAAGTGGTTGGATTTGAGTGTATATCCTCATGTTGAAATTGAAATAGATGCTAAAAAGATGTGGGAAAAATTAAAAGAGTCATGGGGGAGAAATCAATCTAAAAACTTCCATAGATGCAACAACTCTAAAAGTCGTAGCAAGTCAAGAAGCAAGTCGATGACTAGAAAAAAAAAATGATATGCTATCATTGTGGCAAAGTGGTCACATAAAAAGAAATTGCAAGTTCCTTAAGAGAGATCAATCAATGGAAAAAAATGATAAAGATACAACAGCAGTTGCAACTGGTAGTAATGTCTACATTGTTAGTGATAATAATTCCATAAACCTTGCATGTTAGGTTTCAACTTGGATTATTGATTCGGGTGCCTCATAGCATGTTACTCCTAGACGTGATTTATTTTCATCTTACAATGCTCGTGATTTTGGCATGGTTAAAATGGGAGATGAAGGAGTATGTAAAATTATCAGTATGGGAGATGTTTGGGTTAAAACTGGGATTGGTTGCAAGCTTCAATTGAAGAATGTTAGACATGTTCCTGATATTCTTCTCAATTTGATTTTGGTGAAAGCCTTGGATATTGATGGTTATCACACTTACTTTGGTGATGGTGGTATATGTAAAATCACCAAAGGGTCCTTAGTGGTTGCAAATGAGCAAAGTTCCACTTCTCTCTATAGGATGACTATGAAGTTATGCAAGGAAGAAGTGAATGCAATTGAAGATGCATCTTCTGATTTATGGCATATGTGCCTCGGTCACTTAAGTGAGAAAGGACTCAACATACTTGCGAAGAAACATTTTCTTCCTGTAAAAGGTACGTCTCTAAAAACTTTCACTCATTGTTTTGCTAGAAAACAACATAGAGATTCTTTTCATAATACTAGTCCTCATATGAGGCAAAATATTCTTGATTTAGTTCATATTGATGTTTGTATGATGGATAGTAAATCTCTTGGTGGTGCATCATATTTTGTTACTTTCATTGACAACCACTCTAGAAAAGTGTGGATCTTTCCTTTGAAATCTAAAGATCATGTACTTGGAGTCTTCAAGCATTTTCATGCATGTGTTGAAAGAGAAAAGGGAAGACAATTGAAATGTGTTTGATCAGATAATAGTGCTGAATACAGAGATCCATTTGAAGATTATTGTAGAGAACATGAAAATAGTTCCAAAGACACCTCAGCATAATGGTGTTGCAGAGACAATGAATCAGACGATTAATGATATAATCAGATGTATGCTCTCTCATGCAAAATTATTGAAATCCTTTTGGGGTGAAGCAATGAAAACTGCAGTGGATTTGATCAATCTTTCTCCTTCTATTATACTTGATGGTGATGTTCCAAATAGAGTGTGGACATAGAAAGATGTTTCTTACCGTCATTTGAGGGTATTTGGCTGTAGATGTTTTGTTCACATTCCAAGATATCAGAGGTCCAAACAATGTGTATTTGTCGATCATGGTGATGAAAAATTTGGTTATAGATTGTGGGATTCAATTAACAAGAAAATTATCAAAAGTTAAGATGAGATATTTCTTGAAGACCAGACTATTGAAGATTTTGATAAAGTTGAAAAACTAAAACCAAATTCCAGAAGTTACATTGATGTTGCGTCTAAACCCCCTACAAAAACTTTTGTTGATGAAGGAGAAATATAGATAAATGATGAAAATGTAATTGATGATCATGTACCTCACTATGATGAGCAGGTTCTAGTTGAGCCACCTGTCGAGTTTGAGTTGAGAAAATCTATTAGAGGACGTGAACCTTCTCAAAGATATCCTTCACAAGAGTATGTCATGATCACTGATAGTGGAGAGTTAGAGTACTATCAAGAAGTTATTACAAATATTGATAAAGAAAAGTGGTTGAAGGTCTCACAATAAGAGATGAATTCCTTTCTTGAGAATCACACATTTGATTTGGTAAAGTTGCATAATGCCAAAAAAACACTCAAGAACAAATTGGTATACGAGATAAAGGCATAAGAGAATAGTTCTCAACCAAGATACAAAGCAAGATTAGTTGTGAAAGGTTTTAAATAAGAGAAAAGGTATTGACTTTGATGAAATTTTTTCACCTGTGGTGAAGATGTCCTCTATTCGAGTTTTGTTTGGGTTAGCAGCTAGCTTGAACCTAGAAGTTGAACAACTTGATGTGAAAATTGCATTTCTTCATGGTGATTTGGAGGAAGAGATCTATGTGGAGCAACCAGAGGGTTTCAAAGTCAAAGGTAAAGAGCAGCTTGTGTGTAAATTGAAGAAAAGCTTGTATAGGCTCAAGCAAGCACCTCGACAATGGTACAAGAAGTTCGATTCTTTCATGGAGAAATATGGGTACGGTAAAACTACTTCTAACCATTGTGTATTTGTGAAGAAATTCTCTAATGGTGATTATATTGTTCTCTTGTTATATGTTGATGACATGTTGATTGTTGGTGAACCTGTGTTGAATGACTACACAAATGTAGATATGGCAGGTGATCTTGACTCTAGAAAATCTACTTCTAGTTATATGATGATGTTTGTAGGGGGAGCTGTGTCTTGGCAATCAAGGTTACAAAAGTGTGTTGCTTTATCCTCTACTGAAGTTGAATGCATTGCACCAACTAAAGCTTCCAAAGAACTCTTGTGGAAGAAGAAATTCCTACATGTGTTAGGCCTCATGCAAGACAAGTTTATGTTATTCTGTGATAGTCAAAGTGCGATCCATCTTAGCAAGAATCCAACATTTTATGCAAAGTCAAATCATATTGAAGTGTGGTATCATTGGATACGAGATGCACTGGAAATGAAGTCATTTTTAATTGAAAAGATTCCTATTGATGAGAATGGTTCAGATATGATGACGAAGACCTTGCCTGTATCGAATATGGTATGCTGTAGAAAGAAAGTTGGCATGGTTGAGTAGTACATTCCCACTTGAGTCATGAGGGGGATATTTGTTGGGTGGGCTTACTCCCCAAGTGGAACCCACCAATTTTAATAATATTATTAGTATTGGTATTGTTATTATTATTTATAAAAAAAGGTTTAAATGGGCTTGACCCATGTGGGAAAGAAAATGACTTAAATCCTAGCTATAATAATAATCAGGAATAGTGCCAAGGAAGATATAGAAGAATGGCAGCCAAAAAAGAAAAAGAAAGACTTAGTTCTAGTGGTGGTAACAGGTGTGTAGCAAACTTGCTCTGTTTGATCTATAATTTTGATAAGTTATTTCTACCACTGAGTTTGTTATTTTAATATACAGTCTGAATAGTTTTATCTTCTTTGAGAGTTACTTTGGCATACCCACTTTAGTGGAAGGTGGTTATAAGGTTGTTATTGTTGATTGATGTTCCCTATTATTATTAGTAAGACTCTAGTGTACCAATTAATTATTATAGTGGAAGTTTTTACTGGATTAGGTCCCGTGGTTTTTATTCTCTCAATTTGAGGGAAGTTTTATTGAGAGAGTTATCTCTGGTTTTTCCCAACACAATGAAATTTTAAACTTGATAATGTTGCATGTCATAAATGTTTGATTTATTACTGATAAGATCCCCGAACGGAGTTCCAGAATGGATTAGTCTCCGTCCAATCCATTTTGTAAAAGAATATAAAACTATTATTTAGCAAGTTTGACAAGTATATTTTACGAAATTTAATGGGCTACTATGAAAAGTGTTTTACCGTTTTGCTAGTGGAAATGATATATCTCTAGTGCAATGAGGAGTAATGAACGGCATGCGATATGTAAGACCATGAATTTTCTAAACTCTAATTTATGCAATTTTAGCATATTTTGTGTTGAATTGCTTTGGCCTTTAGTCCAATTTTTATTTTATGAATTAAGTATCAAAAATATATTTCATGGTTCAACCTTCTTTCTCTTCCTTGCTTCTTCTTTCTTTTCCTAGAAATAATAATAATATATTGTGTTTTGGTAATTTGAAAAAAAAATGTAAATCCTCATTTTTCTCCTAGATCTAAACTTCCACTCAAGAAGTGGTAGAAAGAAACTTGCTCTCCTCTACAAGGTAGTGCTTGTGAGCTAATTTATTTGAAATGAGACACTTACTTCCGTCCTTGTTTTTCTAAATTCGTATAACTTTATACGGTGAAGGGGATGAGTGAAATTTTTAAGTACCTAACAAATTATTATTCTTGTTGTTGATGATGATGATTTTTATGGTTAGAAAAAAAAATTGATTTATTTGTGTTACGTAATAAGTTATTTTCAAATAAATGAGTTTGAACTGAAGTTGAAATGTTACAAAAAAAATAGTGTTGTTAAAGTTGAGAAAAAAAAGTTCAAATTTTAACTTAAAGAGTTTGAGCAAAAACTTAGATTAAAATTAAAATATTTAGAGTTTAAAAATGTTACACTTTTATTTACTTTTGGACAAAGATTAAAAAGAAAAACTTTAGAGTACTTTATTAACTCAAATTTTTTGTGCTCTAATAGTCGGTGTTGGTATGTGGGGTTTGAAAAATATTTATTTTATTTAGTTTTAACTATATAATGTAGATCATTTGGTTTTAAAAGTTTGATATACAAAAAAGATATAATTTGGGAATTTTGTCGTGATTTGATAAATTTTAGTTATGAACAAATTGTTATAATTATTTATGTTTATGTAGTTAGCTCATTGAGTCTCGAAAAAGAATCAAGATCGTTGGCACCAAGTTTGCGGTGGGGAGAACTCTAATATATTAATGTTGTCGTGGTGATTAAAGAAAAATAATTTTTCTTAGTTTATGATTAACAAATTTTTGAACTTCTGATTAAAGGAAAATTAGTGAATTGTGATGTCAAGCTTGTATATGTGTACTTTCAAATTTTAGAAAAGTTTGCATGATTTTAATTAAAGTTTCAAGTTTACTAAGTAAAGGTTAAAGTCTTGAGTGAGAAATTATTTTTTAAAAGATTCCAAATCTCATGAATTAAAATACAAGCTTTGTTGAAAAATATACATTTTGAAAAGGATAAGAGTTAGAACTTTGAAACTAGAAAAAATAGTCATTGATATTTGTTTTGTGTGATTACGTTGTTATGAGGTAAACACTTTCATTGAAATTTTAGTCTTTAAAAAAAATGTAGTGGATCAAACTTGTAGTTATTTGAGAAAAAAAAATGAGTTATTGAAAATTTGAGAAACATTTGTTGTTGTGTGAAAAATTTTGAAAAAAATAATTTAAGCGTTTTACAAAATTATTAGTGGATTCATTGAAAAATTAAAGGATATTAATTTCTAAAAATATATTTTATATGTTGAAAGTGTATTGTGGTTAATAATACTATTAATCTTTAATCATTGTAAACACTTTTAGTAAACTCTTTTAGGAGTATGAACAGGTTTATAAGGTCGTTAAAGTTTCAAGTATTAATTTGACTAAGCCAAATACTATTTAATTGAAGGTGTCGGCAAGAGCGAGATTTTACACTATGTTTGATTATGGTAGTCATAACTGTTGAAAAAGCTATAACTAAGGTAAGGGCTCCTTCCAAATATTTAGTTTGCACATAGGGACCTTATATGTGTGACTGATGTATGAATGATGTGTGAATATGTGATAATTAATATTGATGTGATTGTGAATTCTTGAGTGATAATACGTGTTGCTATATGTTATGAATTTAATTGAGGAGAATATGTCTTGAGTGTGCCATGTGAAAAGTATGAAAAATTATCAGTGTGTAATAAGTATTAAAAGGGGAGTCTTTTAATAGCTATATTTACATAATGATTGTTGTGAAAGAGTCAGAGTATGCTTATGCATTTCATAATTATAGGTGATTGTGATGGGCCATGGTGTTAGTGGTGACCGTGATGAGCCACATGATGGTTTCATAAGTTAATTGGTCCATCTTATTTGTACGAGGATTTATTTGTCATGTAGGTCTATTATAGACTACACTCTAGTAAATCCTGATGATATGTGATAGATGGCACCTCGGTAATTAGTACTGATTTGTGAGAGGTGGTACATTTATGGTTTACGTCCTTCAAGGAAGGTTTGAAAATTCTGAAATCATGTGGACTGGCATATAAGCATTGCATTAGGGTGTTTGGAACGCGAGTCATGTTTGTTATAATATGATAAATATATATATACATGATTTGTTATTATTGTTATCATGTTGTAATTGCTAAGTGGTTATTGCTTGTTTTTATGACATAATTCTTAAATGTTATTGTTAATTTCGGTTGGTGACTCTTTAAGTTATTGTGGAAATTGGGCTTTGGTGGGTCCATGTTCCATTTTTTTTATGTGACCATAGGGGGATAGTATTCTTGGAGCAGTACTTATGTGCTGGTGTTTTTCGAGAATACCCAAGGGGTATGAGCGATGTCTTATAGATCTCATAGCCCCGATGAATTTTCTATTTGTGTATTTTTAGTTATTGTCCCAAAAACTATCTTAGGTTGTTGGTATTATATATGATATAATTATTGTTGATTCTTGTCGTTTTGTGTTATGACGTATTATTTTATTAAGTTGTATTTTAAATAAATAAAAAATGCACTCGCGTTTTTAAAATATTGAGGTGTTACATTGTGGTATCAGAGCTTTAGTTAGATTGTAGGTTAATTTGTAGGATGGGAGTCGGGGTAAGTTGTTAGAGTTGTGTGGTCTTGTGTAGTTGTTGTGTGTTGATGTAGTCAAAAATTATCTTTTGGAAATCTTCTAAGTCGTATTAAGATTTCTTCTTAATGATTGGTTTTGTAGGAAACAATGCCTCCAAGAAGGAACAATGCTACAACAGTCAACGTCTACAGGGATGATCAAATGGATGAAACAATTAATAACATGGTTGCTTTTGTTGCTGCAAAGACTTTACCAAATCTAGAGAATAGGGAAAGATAGATCGGTGTTGCTGAGTCAAAGGGATTGGAAGATTTTTGTCGTCACAATCCTCCAAAGTTCAGAGGTGATGAGAGTTCAGAAAAAATCAACCATTGGATTTAGGAAGTGGAAAAGATCTTCGAAATGATTAATTATCAAACAAAGGTGAAGGTTAACTATGCTATGTATCTGCTACTAGGGGATGCATAATATTGGTGGAGAAGTACTAGGCTTCTGATGGGATCACCTCATGAGGTGGTGAACTGGGAGTCATTCAAGAGGAAGTTTTTAGACAAATACTTCCCGATGAGTACCAAGACTAAGTTGGGCGATGATTTTCTTAAACTGTACCAAGGAAATATAACGGTGGGTGAATATGCTGCTAAGTTTGAGTCATTGTCAAGACATTTTAGGTTTTTCTGTGAAGAGGTTGATGAACAATTTTTGTGTCACCGTTTCCATAATGGACTAAAGGATGAGATTCAAGACTTTGTCCTGCCATTCGAAATTTAGCGTTTCCATGTTTTAGTGGAGAAATGTAGAGAAATTGAGGACATGAAGAAGAAAAGGGCTAACTGAGGAGGGAACTTTAGTTCAGGGGTACCTAGTCAGATGAATCATTAGAACAACAAAGGAAAACAAGTTGTTAAGCCTTATAATCGACCACATAATAACAATAGGGGTTAAAATCGCCAGGTGAACCAGAACTTTGGAAGACAATTAGGACAAGTGATTCAATATTTCTGATGTGGGAAAGAAGAACATTATGCTAATGTTTGTACCTCTAAAAGTCTTCCATGCTACAATTTCCAGAAGTCAAGGCACTTTGCAAGGGATTGCAAGGCTCCGAAGGTGGAACCAACAATGAATGCAACAAGGGCTACTTGTCCTACTTCTAAGGGACGCGTTTATTGCATAGACGCTGAAGCTGGAAATCAGTCTAGCAATTTGATCCAACGAGACTGCGAGATTGTAGGTAACACTCTAACTACACTTTTTGATTTAGGGACAACTCATTCCTTCATTGCTATGGACTGTGTGAATCGTTTGAAGTAATATGTGTCTTCTCTTCCTTTTGATTTGGTTGTTTCCATACCTGCTAAGACTTTGACCGTAAATATTGCATGTTTACATTGTCAAGTAACTACTCAAAATATAGAATACTTGATTAATTTGATTTGTTTACCCCTACAATCACTTTAGATCATTATCGGTATGGATTGGATGTTGTATCATTATGTAATCTTGGATTGTGCTCGCAAATTTTTTATTTTCCCTAAGCTAGGAGTAGTTCGATATCTAGCTACTAACAAACTTGGAGTTTTGCTAAGAGAAGGAACTCAATAGTTTTTGTCATTAGCTAATGTGGAGGGAAAGATAAATGTGAGCATAGAAGACGTAGTGTTTGTCAAGGAGTACCCAAACGTATTTCCAACAGTTATTCTAGGATTACCACCAATAAGAGAGGTGGAGTTTTTCATTGAATACACCCAGGAACCAGACCGATTTCGATTACGCTGAATCGGATATTGCCATTGGAATTGAATGAGCTCAAGGGCCAAATTGAAGATTTTTTGGAGAAAGGATTTATTAGACCAAGTGTGTCACCATATTGTTAGTCAAGAAGAAGGATGGAAGCTCACGCTTGTGAGTGGATTATAGTCAACTTAATAAGGCAACTATTAAGAGTTGTTATCCTTTACCACATATTGATGATTTGATGGATCAATTGAGAGGAGTCGAAGTGTTTTCAAAGATTGACTGGAAGTTAGGTTACCATCATATTCGTATAAAAGAAGGAGATATTCATAAAATTGCTTATATAACCCGTTACAAAAATTGCTTATACTCAGAAAATTGCTTATGAATATCTTGTTATACCGTTTGGAGTTACAAATGCACCAACAATTTTCATGGCTTACATGAATAAAATCTTTAGCCTATTTCTAGATAAATTTGTTGTGGTGTTGATCGATGATATATTAATTTATTCAAAGATTGTGGAAGAACATGGAGAGCATTTGCGTCAAGTTCTTGAAGTTTTACACGAGAAGCAATTGTATGCCAATTTGTCGAAGTGCGAGTTTTGGCTAGAAGAAGTGAATTTATTAGGACATGTGATAAACAAGGAAGGAATCGTTGTGGATCTGGAAAAAATTGAGACAATCCTCGCTTGGAAACAACCTCAAACTATCCCTAACATACGAAGTTTCCACGGACTAGCAGGATACTACAGGAGGTTTATTGAAGGTTTTGCTAAGATTGTAGCTCCATTGACATAACTCACTAGAAATGATCAGTCGTTCGCATGGACAACAAAGTGTGAGGAAAATTTTCAATTACTAAAAAAAAGTTGACAACCTCAGCAGTATTGGTCTTACCACAACCAGAAGAATCATACAAAGTTTACTGTGATGCGTCTTAGTAAGGTTTGGGGGTGTCTTGATGCAACAAAAGAAGATTGTGGCCTATGCCTCAAGACAATTAAAGACTCGTGAAAGAAACTATCCTACTCATGATTTGGAGCTTGTTGTTGTAGTTTTTGCTTTAAAGATCTGGAGGCACTACTTATATGGATACATGTTCATAATGTTTAGTGATCATAAGAGTTTGAAACATTTGTTTGATCAGAAGGAATCGAACATGCGTCAGAAAAGATGGATGGAGACTCTCAAGAATTTTAATTTCTCATTGCAGTACCACCCTAGGAAGGCCAATGTGGTGGTTGATGCATTAAGTAGAAGGAGTGAGTCAGTGTCTTCAGCAATAATGGCTAGACAACAAGAGTTGTGGGAAACATTTAGAGACCTACACTTGGACGTAGAGTTTGCACCGAGAATTTTAAAATTTGGGATGATGGCTTGAAGACATTTCAAATTTTCTAACTGACATATTAATCCAAGAGAAGATGAATCTAACAGTGCAAGGAAAGACAACATTTTCATGGACTTTCAAACTGGATTGCCAAAAACAAGGACAAAGAATGATTCTATTTGTGTGATAGTGGATCAATTAACTAAATTTGCACACTATTTACCAATAAAAACCATTTATAAGGTAGATAAGCTAACAAAGATCTATATTTCTAAAATTGAGAGATTAAACGGAGTACCATCAAGTATAGTATTAGACCGTGACCCAAAATTCACATCGCACTTTTGGAAAGCGTTGTATGAAATATTGGGAACAAAACTAAGATTTAGTTCAACATACAATCCGGAAACAGATTGGAAGACTGAGAGAACAAATCAGTCATTGGAAGATCTATTGAGAGCATGTGTATTAGATGATAGAGGAAGCTGGGATGATGTACTTCCGCTGGTTGAGTTTACCTAAAACAATGGTTTTCACGCAAGTATTGGAATGGCACCATATGAGGCTCTGTATGCACGCAAGTGTCAGACACCTTTGTGTTGGTATAAGGACGGTGAAAGTATAATTTTTGGACCTGAAATGGTGCAACATACTACATATAAGGTCAAGAAGATAAAAGAGAAAATGAAGATTTTACAAGACCGTCAAAGGAGTTATATGGACAAGCATCGCATACCTTTAAAATTCGAGTCGGGTGACCATATGTTTCTGAAAGTCACACCTACGATTGGAGTTGGCAGAGCCATAAAATCAAGGAAATTAACCCCGAAGTTTTTTGGACCATACCATATTACTGCACGAATTGGACATGTAGCTTATTGGATTGCGTTACCTCCGATATTGTCCAATATTCACAACGTATCTCACGTGTCGCAATTAAGAAAACATATTTCAGATATGTCACACATGAATTGCTTAGGCCTTTAGCCCAATTTTAGTGTATTTTATGTTGAATTGCTTAGGCCTTTAGCCCAATTTTTATTTTATGAATTAAATACCAAAAACATATTTTATTAGAGTTAGTAATATTATATATATATATATATATGTGTGTGTGTGTGTATATAAAATTTTTAGAGACTCGATTAAAATTATTTATTTGAGTATAATTTTATTAAGTTATGAAGAATTTATTACCGATCAAAACTTTAAAAGGTCACTTATTACTCATAAATTCACCTGTCAATTGATTTGCGACAAAGTAGATATTTTTGTTAATTTAGATTGAGAAATGAGTGATGTGATGTGTGTAAGAGTGATTAGATGATATGATGATAATTTTAGTAATATACTTACATACTTAATTATAATATATATATATATATATATATATATATATATATATATATATATATATATATTTTGTTGTAAGTTAAAAATAAAAAATAAAAAAAGGAAGGAACCTAGCCTTTAAAACTCATCGAATCCTCCTCCTTTTATTAGTTCAACCTTTTTTCTGTTCCCTATTTCTTCTTTCTTGTCCTTTTTTTCCTTCTTCTAAATTTGTAGAATTTTATATGTTGGGGATGAGTGAAATTTGAGTTCTTAACAAATTTTTTGTTGTTGTTGTTGTTTATAATTTTTATGGTTTAAAAAAAAAAGGAATAGATTTTTGATGTGTTTGAGTTATGTAATGAATTATTTTCAAATAAATGAGTTTGAATTGAAGTAGAAATTTTAAAAAAAGAAAAAAAATAGAGTTGTGAAAATGATCAAATTTTAACTAAGTTAAATAATTTGAGCAAAAGGTTCAATTGAAATTAAAATGTTACTCTTGGACTAATTTTAAAAAGAAAAAGTTTAGAGTACTTTATTAACTCAAATTTTTTGTGCTCTAATAGTCGAGTGTGTGTATGTGTTGTTTGAAAAATATTCGTTTTATTTAGTTTTAACTAAATAATGTAGATAATTTGGTTTTAAAAGTTTGGTGTGCGAAAATGATATAATTTTGTAATTTTGTATTGGTTGGATAAGTTTTAGTTGTGAACAAATTGTTATAAATATTTATGTTTATGTAGTTAGCTCATTGATTCTCGAAAAGGAACCGAGACCATTGGCACCGACTTAGCAGTGGGGAGAACTCTGATATATTAATGTTGTCGTGTTGATTAAAGAAAAATATTTTTGCTTAGTTTATGTATTTCCAAGAATAGTGGTAATGATTGATGATTAAGAATATATACATATGATTAACAAATTTTTGAACTTGTGATTAAAATTTATTAAAAACTTGAAGCTAGTCTCACACTATCTGTTTCAGATTTTGAAATTTAAACTCTATTTCTTTGCTCATATCATTGCTCAATTCGATGAGTTTCACTAATGCATGCATTATTGATTACTCTATTCAAATTTTATCCTTCGCTAGCCCCTTTGAACCTTGCCATTTTCTTTCGGTTACTAGCCACATGACAAGACAAATACCTAATTTAATTACATCACCTTAGTTGGAGTTAGGTAGGAATTTTTTCATCTCATCTTGATAAATTTCTAAGTTTGGGGTTGCTCATGGGATTACAACCTTTTAAGTTTGGGGTGGTGGTTCTTTAAAAAAAAATTCGAAAAAAAAATTCGAAAGAAAAAAAAATCAGTTTGTGTACTTTGATAAATAATATCTTATTGGTTCTGTTGTCAATGTTTGAGAATCTCCACAATGAAAATATGAAGAAAAAGAATGTGGTAGAATAATTTGAAAATGTGTACCTAACTCCAAGTAGTAAAGCCTACTATCCCAAATGTCCTACCCTTACCTAATCCTCATTACAACCCGAAAGTCCTCCAAAAATGTATGTGTTTGTTGCAATTGTGAATAATATCTAGAACTCTTTTTCAAGCCTATGGTAGCGTGGCGCATGTTCTAGGATTTGAGTGATAAATTAATAACCCTTTCTAAACACGAGAGAAATTTTGGTGTGAATGTGTGAAGAGAGAGTTGAACTTGATGAATGAATTCTAAGTATACAAATGATTTTTTTTTTTTTTTTATGTAAGCAACAATGGAGCATGATGAATGTTTTCTAGTAGCTAGAACTTTGAGAGTTGAGTTTGATTTGATTTGAGAAATTGAGTTTAATTTTGCTTCTAACTGTACCAAATCTAAAATTAATTTTTGCTTGAGGACAAGCAATAGATTATGTTTGGGGTTGTGATGACTCTTTATCATGTTCATATTTTTCATTGTTTTTAATTTTATTTATCTTTTACTCATTAGTTAATTTTAGGATTTATTTCATATATTTTGTTGATTTTAATTCTTTGATTTAATGAAATATTTATTTTCTTATTTCCTTGATTAAGTAGACATTTTTCGTAGTTTTGCGATGTTTCTTTATTTCAGTGCAGTGCTGAATTTTTTTGAGAAATCAACATGACCTATGTGCAGTATTGCAGTCATAGCTGAAGTTATAGATGTCCAATTGAAATCAAACCAACTGCAAATGAAAAATAGGCTCCATATCTACATCGGTCATGAAGGCACCAAAACCAAATTCGAAATCAAAATAGGAGAAACATGCACTACACGCTAGACAAAAGATGTTGTGCCCTTGAAATGCGAAACTAGTGTCTAGGGCACATTTCTGCACCAAACTTCCAAAATGCTTTTAAGGCGCGCCTAGGGTGCGTGGCATGCATCATAACTCATTAAAATGCATTTTCATCACTTTTTAGGGATCTTTTTTATTATTGGGAAGTTTGGAGACTTGTGCCCTAGCAGAGAAACTCAAAGATGGTTGTTTCTAACACCATTGGAGCAGATTTATAAAGAATCATTCATGACTCATTCTTGTAATTCTTCTCTAATCTCTATCTTTTTATCTCTATTATGAGTAAATAAACCTTATTTGTTGGGGATGAGTGTAACAAGGTGAAACCCTTATTTATTGCTTGATCAACTTTAAAATATTTTACGATTCATATTTTGAAATGGGAGTGGACTTTATGAATGCTTGAGATGAGAAATTCATGATATCGTAGTCTAGAGATTGATGCAGGTCATGAAACTAATTAAATTAGTTGCAAAGACAATAGTTTAACAAGAGAATTCATGTATGGTAAAGCTTAATTCTAATCATAAATCCACTTAGGAATTAAGGCTCAAAGGGGCTAGCAAAGGATAACATTTTCATAGGGTAGTTGGAAAGACTCAAACGATCAAATAAAATTGCCTCAATGTATGCATAAATTATAAGTGATGCAAGTCAGAATTAGTGCAAGTTCTGAAGGGATAATACACGTCTGGATAATCACACAACAAATAATTTAAGTGTTTAGGCTCAAAAGCTTACAACTAGCATAATAAGAAAGAGTATGAATTATCTAAATGATGCCTAACATGCCACTACAAAATTTATTTAATGTTTTTTTTTTTAAATACGAGTTAGACTTCAACAACCAAACAGTAATCAACAATGCATGAATTAGCGAAACTTATCGAATTGAGCAATGATATGAGCAAAGAAATATAGTTTAAATTTCAAAATGTCAAACATAAAACTTAAGACCAAATGCAAGTTGTTAATAATTCTTCATCATAGTGCACGTTTACACACAATTAGAAAGAAACAAATTCAAATAACAAAAATAAGATTGCAAAAATTAAAAGTTACCTCTACCTGTGGGTTGCCTCCCACGAAGCGCTTCTTTAAAGTCATTAGCTTGACGCCTCAACTATTGTCAAGGTGGCATATATGACAGGAAGAACACATCATCCTTCTTTTTCTTTTTGTTTGGTAGAAATTCCATGAACTTAAGAAATAAAAGGTGTTGCTTCCATGTCCTTCTCAATTGGAGATTGATGAACAAGGCATAGATTGAATCTCAAACTTTATCAATCTCTTCTTTTTTCTTTTCCTCGTTCGTATTTTCCTGTTTTTCCTCTAGCTTATCTTCTTCTACCAGAACAATGAAATTATCTTCAATCTTCAACTTCTCCTCCATCATCTCAAACTTAACCACTTGTTTAGATAACCTCTCACATTGACTTTCAAATCTTTCAATTGAAACCATGTTATTCTTCATGAATTCAACCAAAACGTCCGTAATGTGAAAGTCTTTGTCATCTGATTCTTTCGATAGAGTTTTAGGAGGTAGAATTTGTTCCCAATAGATCCTTTTAATATAATACTTGTCGTTTTCTGTAAGTTTGAGAAAAAAGTCTTCATATTCTATTAGTTCATCAAGGTCATCTGAACAATGTCCATTCTTATGTGCTTCTCCGCAAAAGTCACATCTAAGAGGCTTCCATAGAGGGATCTGAGAGTGATATTTTAAAAATGTATGGCTCAAGATTTGCCCCTCAATCATTCGACATATACCCGATATAAGACAAGCATCACACTCTTCATATAATTGTAGTAGAATATCATCATCATAATCTTCCATGCTCTACAGCGCATAGTTATCTCAAACAAAGAGGAGAAAAACAACTAGACATGACATTAGCAAGTTCAACAAATAAAAATAGAAAAAGATTTTTTTTTTCAAAAAAAATAAAAATAAAATAAAATCAAAAATTTTATTGCAAAGCGAAAAATACTAATTAAGTAAATAAATTAAATTCAATAGTGATATGGCAATCCCCGGCAACGACGCCAAAAACTTGATAGCGTTTCAGCAAGTGTACTGAATCGTTGCAAGTGATAATAAAACGGTAGTACCGAGTGTCGAACTCAAGGATTGCGTTTTACTATTGAATTATATTTAATTACTAAAATTGAACAAAAGGTTCCCAAGTTGATTGAAATAATATTTGAAATTAATAACAGTAATAAAATTGATCTTTTATAATGAGAAAAATGTCAGGGATGAGTTTCACTTCGAATCCAACCTTGGTGTCTAATTTGATCCTAGTTACTGAATTCCTTTATTGAATTATTACCGAATTCTCTTTATTATTCTTGCCCTAATGTCTTAGTGACAGAACCTTTAATTCCAAAGTAACCCCTAATTCCTTAGTAGATTTAAGATTAGAATTAAGCATTACCGTATAGAAATTCTCTTATAAATTATTGCTTTTCAACTAATTTAATTGGTTTCATGACCTACATCTATCCCTAGACTACAAATTCATGAATTTCTCATCTCAAGCATTCGTAAAGTCCACTTCCGTTTCAAAATACAAATCGTAGAACATTTTAATGTTGATCAAGCAATAAAAAGCATTAAGCACAAAGATGAGAAAAACAATTCAATAAACTCATTCATATAACTAGAAATCAAATCACAAAAATAAGGGTTTCATCTGGTTACACTCATCCCTAACAAATAGGGTTTAGTTACTCATGGCAGAGATACAAAAGGTAGGGATTAGAGAAGAGTTACAAGAAGTATTCATGAATGATTCTTGATAAAACTGCTCCAATGGCGTTAGAAACGGCAGTCTTAGAGTTTCTATGCTAGGGCACATGTCTCCCCACTTCCCAAGAGTCAAAAAGATCCCTAAACAGTAAAAAATTGCGTTTTTATGATTGCCGATGCGCGTCACGCGCCCCAGGCGCAGTCTTTGCGCTCCGGGCGCGTAATGACAATACTGAATGGCTGGAAATGCGCTCCAGGCGCGCTCCAGGCGCACAACATCTGGTTTCTGACTTATTTTGTAATTTTCTCATCTTTAGAGTCTGAATTGGGTCCCGGTGTCTTCATGAAAGTTGTAGATATGGATCTTAGCTTTCATTAGCACTTACATTGACTCCAATCAAACATTTAAAACTCCAGATATGGCTGAAATACTCCATATAGGTCATGTTGATTTCTCACAAAAATTCAGCACTGCACTAAAATAAAGTAACAACGCAAAACTACGAAAAATCTCTACTTAATTAAGCAAATAAGAACAAAAACATTTCATTACATCAAATAACTAAAATCAACAAAATATATTAAATAACTCATTAAATTAACTAATGATTAAAGATAAATAAGACTAAAATCAATAAAAATTATGCATATAATGAAGAGTCATAAGAACTCAATAGTAATAAAATAAAGGAACTCAGTAACAAGGATCAAATTCGACACAAAGGTTGGATTCTAAGTGAAACTCAACCCTGATATTTTTCTTATAATAAAGGATCAATTTTGTCACTGTTGTTAATTTTAAATATTATTTCAATTAATTCAAATTTTTTTTTTTTCAATTTTAGTAATTAAATATAATTCGATAGTAAAACGCAATCCTTGAGTTCGACACTCGGTACTACCGTTTTATTATTACTTGCAACAATTTAGTACACTTGCTGAAACTCTATCGTCCACTTATATCTGCTCCAACTTTTCTTTTGCTTTCCACTAATTTTCGTTGGAATGGAACCCCTATGTTGCTTTCCTTTCATACAATCTATACATACTTGATTGTACTTTGTTCTCCAAGACCTTAAGCCCTTTGAGAATTATATGTCGATATCTACAATGCCACAAATACGATTGATCTTCACTCATAGTTTGAAAACATGCATCATCATCGTGAGCAGCTTTTACAAGCAACTTAAACATTCTATTTGGTGCCATGTCAGTTTCAAGAATTAGTCCCTTGTCAAGATGGTAGATCTTACAACTTCCAGCTTTGATCATCACCATCAGCCTCCTTTCTTGAAATTGTACGATGCTCAAGAGATTGTTTTTGAGGTCAAACACAAAATACACATCTTGAATGAGATAAACTACTCCATTTCTCTTGAGCTTGACATTGCCTTTGCCTGGAATTCCATCTTTGAATTATTACCAAGCTTGACTACTTTCTTGCAATTTTCATCAAGTTTAATGAACCATGTTTTGTTTTCACTCATGTGATTAAAGCATCTAGAATCAATGAACCAAGCATCTTCTTTTTTCTTTTCTTGTGAACCAACATTCACCATCAATAACATAGTTTCATCTTCATTAAATTTTACATAATTGGCTTATTTGACCCTTTCAGGGTATTGATTCTTGTAATGGTCAATCTTGTGACACTTGAAATATTCAATTGTATCCCTATTATGTCTTCCTTTTCCTCTGAAGCCTCATTTTCCTCTTCCTCCAAACTCACCCTTTTCTTGTGAGGTAACTTTTAAGGCCAGTTCCTCTCCACGACTCTTGTGGAATTTTTGTTCATGAATTGTCAATGAACTTTAAAGTTCATCAATAGACAAGGTATCAATATCCTTGGATTCTTCAATTGAACACACAATATAATTGAATTGCTTAGTTAAAGAACTATGGATTTTTTTTTTTTTAAATATGGGGACGTCTTGGCTATTTTCACATGATTTCATCTCCATTATCTCAAAATCGTTCCTCAATGCCTGGAGAAATGCTCATCCAATCCTTGCATTTCCTTGATATTTCTTCTTCATGGAATCCCATATTTGCTTTGACGCATCTTTCAACAAAATAGTCTCCAAGATTACTCGATCAATTTCTTGAAACACGTAATTTTTTACCTTTAAATCTTTGAGCTTCGATTCATCAAGACGCTTCTATTGAGCTTCAATTAGCGATACTCCTTCTACTAGTTCTGTAACCCCCGTTTCAATTAGGGTACAATATTCCTTTGAGCGAAGAAAATTCTCCATCAACATACTCCAATGATTGTAGTGATTGTCGAACTTTGGTATGGATGCTTTGCACAAACCCTCTTTCATTGATGTACATATTCGCTATAAATTCTTGAAAAATAAATTGTAATTCTTGTTCATTCTATTTACAGGCCTCTTAGGAGTCTTTGATACCAATCGTTATAAGGACAATAAAACAAAAATGAATTTCGTTTTATTAATAGTACACAAAGAATTTATAAGGCTTTAGATACAAGTTTTCGTTTTTGCTATCTTTAAAGAATTTCATTTGAGTATTAAAAAATTCTTACACAAATCACTAATCAAATAAGCACCTCAATATCTAGGAGGTTTAGATAGAAGTATTCGTTTACACTATCTTTAAAGAATTTCATTTGAATATTAAAAAATTCTTACACAAATTACTAATCACATAAGCACCTTAATATCATCTAGGAGGTGGTACTTCGCGTCAGGACCAGAAGTATATGATGTTGTGGGAGCAATTGTTGACTAGAATTCTGCACTTGTTGTTAACGTTTGGAACATTGATGGGACCATCTTTTGTCACACTTCAATGCCTTGTGGTTCATATAAACGAAACACATTAAAGTCCATGAAAGTGAAGGACAAATCAGTGAGTACTATAAAACACAATTAATTATATTAGGATTAAATCTCAAATCAATTGATATATATGGTTTCATTGGCGCACAACTTTAGCAGTACTATTATGAAGGTTGCACAAGATATCTAGGATCCATGTAATATAAGCCAAGAAACACGCAAGAAGCAATTAATTATTGATAATTTCTTGATATATCTGATAATTCGGTATATTTCGTCTTTAAATTTATAATTAAATATTGTTCTTTTAAAAAGTATTTTTAATATTAAAAAATTATAATAATTAAATAATATTTTTACAGAATATCAGTAAAATAAAATTTAATTTTTTTCTGAATATTTTTTATTCATAATAGATATCAAATATTTTTTATGATAAGAATGTTAAAATTAATATACTGCTTATAAACCATAAAATAGTATTTATTTCTTAAGAAATAATGTTTCCTAAAATAAAAAATAAATTTTTTATTTATTAAAATAACCATGAATTAATTTATTGATTTGAAAAACAATTTATTCAAAACCTTAATTTGTAAAAGTACTAGAAACCATTAATTAATATATGCTTTTAAGATTGAAGAAAATTAAAATACAACAGCTGGTACATTTTTTGTAAGTCCTTTTTTCTTCCTTTATGGCATACTCTACTACCTTAATATTTTCATTGATGACATTAACTAAGAATTATTTTAGACAATATAATTATCACGTATATCGAGAAATAATATCCATGTCACATTCCTTCTTCAGTTCACACATGGCCACTCTTAGTTAAGAATTCTATCAAATTGTCAGACATATGCAGCATTAATGTTTCATTTATAATCTTTATATTTTTCATTTTGTTACCAACACCTCTTAATTTTCTACTCACACCCTTCAAATGTTTATAAAATCAAATTTTCAAATTACCCTTCTCTTGTTCCTATTCATTAATCTTCATCTTCTTCTTTGTTCTATCTTCATCATATTCATTCAACACCTTCTTCATCTTCATTTTCTTCGATATTAACCATCATCATCATTAACTATCTTCATAAATCATCATTAATTATCATCAATCATTATTAATAATCTTTGAGATTTTGTTAACTTTTACGCGAACTGAGTTCACCTAGGTTTACGTAAACTGAATTCTATATTGTGTAAATTCTAAGTTCACGTATGTTTACGTGAACTGAATTCACGTATGTGAATTAAGATTGCATAAATTATGATATTTTTACTTTTTTTAACGTACGCGAATTTAGTTCACGTAGCAATACAATGTAATTCTCATATTAAAAAAAAAAATCGAACTCAAAAACATACCAACAAACATACATTTTTAAGTTACTTTAACCACAATGTGGTGAAGAAACTGATGGTATATGTTATAAGTGAGTTATGTAGGTTTTAAATGATTATGAGGTAGAGTTGGTGATTTTTTGATACTTGACTTATAAGATGTGTTGAATGTTGATGAAAGTAAGTTATAAGTTAGTAAAATTGTAAAAAAATATTATAAATATGAAAGAGCATTTTAGATATTTTAGTTTTTTTTTTATAAATTTAAGAGGTGTGAGTAATAATGTGAGGGGTGTGGGTAGCGACTTTGTTATAATGTAGAGAACTTATTTTCTCGTTCTACATTTACTCAAAAGTTATTACCTTTCAATTTTGTAAGTTTCAAATAATTTCTAAAATAAGTTGGGAATTAAGGATGTTCCAAAACACTAAATATGGGAATCCTTGAGAAGTCAAAATTTTGAGATGAAGCTTCCAAAGGAACAAATATGAAATCCAAATTAACTAGCCAACAAACGAAAGGGTGTGATTTGGTAGAATATACAAATTTTATCGGTGTTAGTATAAAATTATTTTATAATAACAGAGTATATCTCTTTATTCTAATTTGTTTTAAAAACAATATTTAAAAAAAATTAGTTTAAATAACTTATATAAAAAATTATTTAAATTAATTCATCTTTTTGTCAAAATTTTTTCAAATAATGAAATTTCAAAAAATGTTAAAATGAGAAGTTATTTTAAGTAAGTTTTCATAAAATACATTTTTTTTTAAAAATATATTTTTTAAGAATGTAATTTTTATTATATTACAATCTATAACAATTCATATCTAATTATTGAATTTCATAATTACTTTTATTTTAATTTATAAGAATTGATTTTGAAATAAATTTTCGTAAAAGTTATTTTTAAAATATAAAGTTAAAATCATTTTTTTAATCTATAACAAATATCACAAAAAATCTACTTACTGAAATATAAACATGAAATGTTTTCAACCCCTAAAATTTTTCAGAAGGAGAAAGAAAGACATATATTTTGTAAATAATGATATTTTGAATGGTTGGGTGGCTAATGGTTTGGAGGAAAAAGGAGTTGGAAATGGTGGTTGGCACTTGAGACGAGAAGGAGACGAGATTTTTGGTTACAAGAGCATTTTAGTCTTTTACTCTTAAATAAAAGACAGCAAAGTATATAAGAACTTAATTCATGACATTTGTTCAAGTGTGAAGATCCTCTTATGACCCTCTAATGATATCCTCTAATCATAAGTACTAAACTTGCCCCTGCTAAAGTTAATCTTTTAATCAGATATGTAACACCCCATTTTTCATTTCCTAAATCAATTATGTGTTTTAGTTTGCTTTGTGCTTGTATGTGTTTAGAGTTTAGGAAGGAAATTTGGGTACTATTCTTGTAGTGTTTAATTGTAGGAAAATGAGTTTTAGTCAACCAAATTTTCTTGGCTAAAGGTATACCTTCACCAAAGGGGTTTGTTTAGGAAAAGTTTGCCTAGTGAAATTGTTCATGACCACTACCTTTTAAGGTGGCATGCTCTGAATTCTGTTAATGAGTGATAGAAGGAGGTTTTGAGCACTAGCAAATTTAAGCTAGCGTGGCGAAATTATGAAATAATTTTCACCTATAGTTACTCTTTAATTCTTTCACTTTTCACACACTTTTCCTTTCACAAACCTTTGCCCAAATGTCTCCAGAGGTTGTGTGAGCTTGTTGCACTTCTTGAACCATCTATCATCTAATTCATCTGGTTTAGGCATCCATCATATCATTGTTTTCGTCGATATTTCAATACAACATGGTGTTTTGATTCTAAAGAATTGAGGATTTATTTCCATATTTTTTGGCAAGTGTTATAACATTAGGCAAGATTGGTTTCTTGATTCTAAACTCGAATCATTGTCTTATTTTTTATCAAATGACGTTTTAGAGCTCCAATCATTTCTAAGTTTTTCCTGTGATTAAGAAGTTGTTATTTCTAAGCCATTTATAATGTGATTTCATGGAATGTGTTTATCTTTGTTACTATGATATGTACTTAGAAGTTGTTATTATGATATGTACTTAGAAGTTGTTATTTCTAAGTGTTGTGATTAAGAAGTTGTTAATTCTTTATGTTGATTGTTTTGAACTTGCGGCGAAATATAGATAGTTATGGTACAAACAATGCTATTTTTGGATTGGTGGATGTTTGAGATCCATCATTGATAGAAAAAAGGTACTACTTAAATCAATACCTTAAACCTTGACCCTTTCATCTATAGGTTATGTTTCTTTAATCCTTAATTTTATTTGGTGTTATGATTGAGTGAGTGGAGGTATCCCTTCAAGTTTGGACAGTAAGGTAGGGCTTATAACTGCCTCTTGATCCTTTGAATCTTGTCTCTTGGTTAGTGTACTATGTAGCCTTAAATTGATCTAACGATGTTTATGTACTTTCAGTGAAATATGAATATGTATTGTGTAACTTGTGGGCTTGTGTAGGTATGATTAGTTTCTTGGGCATGATCAAAATCAATGGTTGATTGTGAAGTGGTTGTGTACGTGTTTGCATTAAAGGATCGTACCTTTAGCTTGTGCTGCTATTTCAAAGATGGGAAAAATTAAGTACATATCATAATGATTGAAGTAAAATGGCTTTAATAAATATGTGATGAGTGACCCAAGCCCTACTAGAGGTTTCGGTAGTTATTAATACTTAACAATCAATTGGTGAATTTTTATTGTGTTGTCATAAGTCCACTACCATTTATATGAGTGTACGAGGTTGATTCTTGACCTGCTTATTTGAGAGATTATATCCTTCTAGCATGGCTAGCAGACAAGATGACTTTATCATGAGATTATTAGGGTATGGCATATTGGATGACACATAGGGTTAGGTTATCCTCGTCTAGTTCGGGTTGTGATTGACTTATAACATCTAGATCCCTCGAGACATTAGGTGGCACTCAACCTAACGTAATTAGGTGCACTTGTTGCATCAAGATTTGACCATTATCAATATTAGCATATAGTTTATGATGCATCGAATAGATAATAATTGATCAGAGAGATAGAACAGTGAGGATGTTTGATATGATTTGTCATTTGGTCATGGAGTTGGACCAAGCATTAGTCTTAGTGGTAGTGTTGGAACAATTAGAGGTAATAGAGGAAAGGCTTGTTCGAATGAGGTAGCACATACCATAAAATTAAAAATAATCTATTAAGGAAAAGATAAAGAGTGGAATCAATAGCAACTGGTTATGGAATAGAGCAGTTGAAAATAATTATGCTTGAATCTTCTAAGCGTATCTTCCTTGTGTGAGATCAATAGAGTGTTGAGACAAAATCCCAAATTAATATTTTGATAATAACTAAACAAAAGTTAATTAAGACTTATAATTATGTTTCTAAGTGTTTTGGTATTTAACATGTGTACTTGAGTGTATTAATCAAAGATAGGATCCTAGAAAAACAAAGAATAAATGAGCATGAAAAGAAAAAATCTGAACAAACAAGAATAGAAAACATTCTTGACAAAATCTGGAAAACAAAGAATGTTCTACAAATTCAAGAATGATCAAGTTAGCTTCAAGAACAATCAATCTCCACTATTTAAAAGAAGTTTTAACCTCTGGATTGTACATCTATATCATAAACACTTGGCAATGAACAAACTGAGATGATCAGATTCAAAGAAACTACTTGAATCACAAAGAGAGAAGCTCACAAATTTGCAAGACCAAACATATTTGAACATTCTTGACAACATTCTAATCATTCTGGACAACAGTCTAAAAAACGAGGCATGTTCTGGTTATTAAAATTGAAATTTGGAAAAATAGAGAATATTCTCCTTTTCATAGCTTAAAATCCAAGAACGTTATGGTTTTGACATCATTAATCCAATAACATTCTAGTTTACAAAGAACAAAATCTTCTTTAGTTTAAGATCGATTTGGGTAATGAAAGTACATCAATCTACATTGCAAATTTCCAATATTTACTACAAATGAACATAATTATATACTCAAGATAATTCTGGGCAAATTCAAGAGAAAATGATCAACAAAATCAAAGCAATGCATCAAGAATAAAAAGCAAGATTAATCCCCAAAATTGATTGCTTGCAATCGACAAAAACATTTATGGTTTTTTGATTAACCAGTCCCTATTACGAAGGTACTAGAAGTAGGTACACAAACATCATATCAGAAAGATCTACTCCAAAAGATTAACAAAGGCAAAAGCTAAGCATCAAGAACTAATAAGCATGATCAAATCAGTTGTTAAAGCAAGGAAAGCTCTTGCAAATCACAAATGGATTTCCAGTATGTATACTAGGAATTTACAACTCTTATATGGGAAAAAATAATCACTCAAAAGGATCAAAGGATCAAAGGCACAACTCAAAGAAAAAGTGTCAAAAGATCATTCTCCAGTAGGGTAACATCAGTCTCCAGATTGATAAACATTCTCCAGCTTGTTACACTTGATTTTCAGCAGTAAACATCTTTCTCTAGAATGATCAGATAAGTCTCCAGAATGACCAGATCAGTCTCCAGATTTATTATCAATCTCCAAGATGTTCAAGACTAAGTCTCTAGATTG
The DNA here is from genome assembly GCA_037974835.1 of Cicer judaicum. Taxonomy (NCBI): domain Eukaryota; kingdom Viridiplantae; phylum Streptophyta; class Magnoliopsida; order Fabales; family Fabaceae; genus Cicer; species Cicer judaicum. The sequence continues at coordinate 1,372,317 of JBBPBS010000233.1, read as the reverse complement.
ATCATCAATCTCCAGAATTTTCAATAAACATTATGCTACATTTCATTATCATTCCCTAGCCTTATATCATCATTTTTTAGCTTGTTTTGTGTGAATCAAAACACTATATTGAACTTATCTAAACAATCATATATCTAATGATTAAAAGATCATTAAACAAGATCATAGTTGTCCAAGAATGAAGAAATCCAGACAAGCCAAACAAAACTCAAAAGTGTTCAACGACTTGAACATTTTTTAATCATAAATCTGGTCTTTGGTCAAAACTCACATAGCACTACCAACAGCTCTTTTGACCATTATTAAATGCTTTAAAACGCCTATAGAAGGAAGGCCAAGCTCAAGGAAAAATCAAAGCTAGAAAACAGAGAATGTAGTCCAGGTTGAAGAATGATCAAGTCTGCTTAAAGAACAATCAATCTCCACTAGTTAAAAGAAGTTTTAGCCTCTCGATTTTACATCTATATCATCAAGACTTTGCAAGGAACAAACTAACATCTTCAGATTCAAAGAAACTACTCGAATCACAAAGAGAGATACTCACAAATTAGCAAGGTTAGAGAGATATGAACATTGTTGACAACATTCTGATCATTTTGGACAACAATCTAAAAAAGGAAGAATGTTTTGGTTATTAAAAATGAAGTCTAGAAAAACCGAGAACTTTTTGATTTTCACACTTTTAAATCCAAGAATGTTCTGGTTTTGACAACATTAATCCAAGCACATTCTGATTTACAAAGAACAAAGTCTTCTTTAGTTTAAGATCAATCTAGACAATGAAAGTACATCAATCTACATTGCAAATTTCCAATATTTACTATAAATGACCATAATTATATACTCAAGATAATTATGAGTAGATTCAAGAGGAAATGATCAAAAAAATCAAAGAAATGCATCAAGAATAAAAAGCAAGATTAATCCCCAAAGCTGATAGATTGCAATTGACAAGAACATTTCTGGTTTGTTGATAAACCAGTCCCTATTATAAAGATACCAGAAGTAGGAATACAAAGATCTACTCCAAAAGATTAACAAAGGCAAAAGCTAAGCATCAAGAGCTAACAAGCAAGATCAAATCAGTTTATAATGCAAGGAAAGCTCTTGCATATCGCGAATGGATTTCCAATACATATACTAGGAATGTACAACTCTCATATGGACAAAAATAATCACTCAAAAGGATCACAAGATCAAAGGCACAACTCAAAGAAAAAGTGTCAAATGATCATTCTCTAGTAGTGTAACATCAGTCTCCAGATTGATAAACATTCTTTAGTTTGTTACACTTGACTTTCATATTAGTCTCCATAATGATCAGACTAGTCTCTAAATTGATTATCAATCTTCAGGATTTTCAAGACTAAGTCTCCAGAGTGATCATCAATCTCCTGAATTTTCAATAAACATTCTACAACAAGATCATTAAACAAGATCATAGTTGTCCAATAATGAAAAATTTCATACTAGTCAAACATAACTCAAAAGTGTTCAAAGACTTGAACATTTTTTAATCATAAAATTTGGTCTTTGGTAAAAAATGACAGAGCACTACCAACATCTCTTTTGACCATTATTAAATGCTCTAAAACGCCTATAAAAGGAAGACCAAGCTCAAGGAAAAATTAGAGCACTTCCAGTATTAAGCAATTCATTACTCATTTCAATCATACTTGAATTTCTCTCACTCAAATACATTGAATGACTTCTGATTTTTCCCATTACATTCCTAGAATCATTCTCGTGTATTCCTCTGTCGAAGAATCATAACTCAAACTAGTTTTGAGCCTTCTCAGATTCTAACAAAATAATCTCATCATTATTATAAAACTCGAACTATAAGAGTTTAGTATAGTTTGGATAGATTGTAAGAAAACCTATCAAGGTTGATAGGTGACCTGATTGAACTCCATTCTAGGTGGAAAATTTTAACTTTGTAACAGATCAAGGTTGATCTGAGGTAGGTGCTGTAAAACCAAGAAGGTTCTTTGTTTTGAAAAATTGCTGGAAAATCTCACTGTTGTGAGGACTGGACATAACCCGGGTTGGGTGTACTAGGATATATCCTTGTGTGATATCTCTTTCCTTATCTATTTACTTTCAGTCTGATTGAAAATCAACTTAAATACATAAACGGAATTACAGATTTTAACTAATCAAGAACGTTCTCCATTTTTTGGTTAAAACCATGAACGTTCTCTGTTTTTTGTTTTCATAACCATGATCAATCTTGAGTTATTTTCTTAAGTTTTTAATAGGAAATTTTAAATAGGAACATTTATAATTCAAACCCCCCTTTGTTGTAAATCGACATTGCTACTTCATAGAGATCCTCAAAAAAATAAACCTTGATAGACATGGTTTGGGAATACAACTGTTGAAGCTTTATTATTTCTAAAATAAATCTTCATCCAAATCTTCTAGAATGATTATGTGTGAAAATGTTTTATACAAATCTTGAAAATAAATTCACCTTGAATCTTGTTTCATATGCTTATTTAAGAGCAGTGGGAACATATCATAATATGTTTTTAGAACATCAGAATCATGAAACAACTTAGTTCTCACAGTTGACGTTCATCAAAGTCGTTGACTTTCTTCATCTCAATACAATTGGATCATCAAAATCAGATACAAAGTTGCTTGGTTCTAGTAGTCAGACGCAGACATGCATGACTTAGAATTAGGAGCATGGGCAATGTCTCCTTATTCCATCTTTAGAGTGAGTGCAACATTAGAGACAGCTGCAAGTTGGAGGCACCAATTTGGAACAAATTGGATTCATTAGAGCGAGCATATCATAATCTTCAGAGTTACCTTGAGTCAATAGAGGCATGTTTAATAGAGGTATATCCAATCTTTGGAGGCAGTCTTCAGTCTTTATTGGCATGCTTTAGTCTTTAGGGGCAATCTACAGTCTTTAGAGGCAGACACGTAGAAGCTTCAAAGGGAAATGCACACACACAACAACATGTTTAACACCCATAGTCTGCACATTATGTTGACTTTCTTTGACTTCACTTGATTTTGACGTCTTCATTACCTCTAACATCTTCACTTACTTCGTTTGATTCTTTCCTCTAGTATCATTTCTATTGCTTCATGGCTCTATTTACTACACACTCAATGAAATCCTTAGTGCAATAAATTATTCTCACAAAGTACATTTTTTATTATCAAAATATGATGAAGGAATTGTTCCTAGAACCATCTTGGTTCCAACAATCTCCCCCTTTTTGATGATGACAAAACAGTCAATTTTGTGAACAATTTATTGAACAATAAAAACCAAAGTAAGACAATAACAATCAACAGATATACCCCTAACTTTAAGCATGTATTGAATGTAAGAGTTATAAGCAACATTCTGATAGTTTTTCAAAAAGACTATACTCCCACTTCTTAAAATGTTTTAAATTGGAGTATATAAGGGTGGTTTTAAATTGTTCTCAAAACCATATTCTCCCTCTTTTGTCATCTAAAAAAAAGAGTGAATAATTGTCGGTTAAAGCATTTCACATAAATCTTACATAAACAATAAGATTGAATTGCATGTGCGTAGAGAGTTAATACAAATCAATGTATCCAATCAAATCATAAATCAGGTTAGCTACTAATGTTATTCTACTAGAGGCAATGAAAATATAAATCAGACCATCATTCAAATATAAAAACTTGATTCAAATTTTTCTTATTAAAATCAAAACATTCCTTAACAAGGGGTTTTGTATAGATGTCCGTCCTTTGATGATCTGTGCAACAATTTGTATGTTTAAAATGGCCTTTTAGACAAAATGTCTAATAAAGTGATGTTTGATTTCTAAGTACTTTGCCCAATAATGCGTAATGGAATTTTTATTTAAATAGACAACAAATGTATTGTCACAAGGATTAGAAATGTTACTACTCTCGTAATGCTTCATCCACAACACTTAAGTAGTGCAAAACGTTGTTGAGGTGAATTATACTTCTATTGAATTTGATAGTTCCTTTGGTTTGCCTGGTTCTTCTTGATTTTGAAAACCTGAAAAATCTTAAACTAGCTTTGACTTTTTAAGGCCAAGCTACATGTCATCACATATAACATAATATCTGACAAAAATTAGAGAAACGAAAATATAACCTAGACATCAACTTATTTTTGTTTTTTTTCTAAAAACTTTATTTGTTCTTCTTTCCTAGTTTTTAGATTTGCATATCCTCTATTAAGAGATTATGGATAAAGGTATTTGTATTCCCATCTAGGTTTGGTATCTTGGTGAAATTGATTGAAGTGCTCAGAGATATCTCCTAATTGTGATTGTAAAATGTTTGTTCCTCCTTAAAAAACATCACCAAACAAATCAAAATCCTCTCTCAACATACACCAACAAAATGACCCTCAAAATCAACAAAATCATCCACCTTTATCTCATTTTTTGGCCAAACTAAAACTAAAACAACCCAAGTAGCCTGCTAGGAAAACCAAAAGTGTATAGCGTTCTCCATCCAAAAATATTTCACCAGAAGGACCAACCATCTTTGTAAACGATTGGTATTATGCTCTAAATGTTCACAAAGATACAGTTTTTACTAAGCTCTTCATTCCTGGCTGAAACATTTTACTCCCAAATTCATTTTGATAAAACATCACAAATGGCTCTAGTCTCCCCACAAAAATCCATATCTTCATTGTTTGACATTAACAAATACCCTACTTTTCCAAGTAAAAACCTTTATAATTCCTCAATACCTCAGGCAAAATTGTGTCCAACACTCTCCCTTATTGGCTCAGCTTTTGCCACATTTTTTTCCTTCTACTCTACAAATGCTCGTTCTCCAGAATATACTTCTCCAGCTTCTCAACATGTTGATTAAGATCCTCTTCCTCGTAAACAATCCATGTTAGAGAAAGACACTTCAAAAACTTGTAAAGATATCCCCAAGAAATTTATAATCTTTCAAATTATCATTGATAGGAAAATCAATTAAGTTAAGGAGAATGCAATCTTAAGGGATTAAATAACTACTCAACTAGCTCCCAAGTTGGGGCTCGAACCACCTCTTCCTAATCTTCCTCCAACCTTTCCTGATATACCAAGGCTCTCCATATCTTCATCCTCTTATGGGTCATCTCCATAGTTGTCTTCTTGAAACTGCTTTCTCCCAGGACTTCTCCCAACACTTTTTTTCTATGACCAAGAGGAAGAAATAGTCATTAGATTCAAAAAGTAATTTTTTTATCTCATTATGTACTTCTTTGTTTTATCTTTCTTTTTTTTTTGTTTGAACCATATATATGAACTCTCTAGATATTATTTATGAGGTAGAAATATTTTGGTTCAACATTATTTGTTAATAGATAAAAAAAATAAAGTGGGAGCTTTTTAACAAAATGCACCTTGTCTAGAGGTCGAATCAATGCATACATGTCAAGAGGCAAAATTAGAGAATACGTGTCCAGAGGTAGAATGAGAGGATATGTATCCAAAGGAATAACTAGACGATACATGTGTACATACAGAATCAAAGGATATGTATCTATAGACAGAATCAAAGGATAAGTGTGCAGAGGAATAATGAAAGGGTGCATGTCCAAAGGTAGCTTGATTAGAAGGACTTTGATCATAAGCAAATTGAGCAGAAGAAAGACAAAAGGGAAACATCAGAGGCAAAATGGAAGGAGTAAACCGTAAGCAAGGTAGAAAAACAAAAATTCGATGGCAAAATAGATGCATTTCACTAGAGGCTAAAAACAGAAGTAATTTGCCACATGCAAAATACAAGAAACCATAATACAACTATCAGAGGCAATAAAAAGGAGAAATCAAATGTAGGAATACTCTGAGTTGAGAAATAGCATCAATAGCAACATGCCCAAAAATGTAAGTTAATGATTAGAGGCAGAATGCTCAAAATTATGAGTAAGGAACTAGAGGCAACAATGGATAAAAGAATCATCATAGGAAAAAAAAATACACAGGTTTTTGAAACAACAACCATATGCAAAAACCCCCAAAGTTACAGAATGACACCAAAAGGCAAAACTAACTTAAGTGTATTACTCATTGTTAACGAATGTTGCTGATCTTTTTCTCCCAGTCCTAGAACTAATGCTCAGTTATCTTTTCATCTGTATTTACTACTATTTTCCTTAAACATTGGATCAAAAAGATGTCTGATAAGAACAAGTATATTAGAGGTAAAATATGATCTTAGATAATCTAATTAGAAGAAGAAGAAGACTACATCTGAAGGAAAATTAATCAAGAGAAAACTGCATCATATGAAAATCTAAGCAGAGGTATTCTGATCAAACGAAGAGCTAGATTAGAGGGAGTCTGAATCATAGGTAGTTTGATTAGAGGAAAATCTTTATCTTAGGAAATCTGATTGGAGAAGTGTGGATAAATAGAATCTAGATTATAGTAAATATTTATAAGAGGAAGTACGACAAGATAGAGTCTAGTTGGAAGAAGTTTAGGTCAATTATAATTTGATTAGAGGAATTCAATATTAGAAGAAATATAATAAGGGGAAGTCTAATCAGAAAGGTCTGATTAGAGGAAATCTGGATAAGATATAATCTAATCATAGGATCTTAATATCATAAGAAATCTAATTCGAAGAATTCTGATTAGAGGAAGTCTAGATCAAATGTAATCTGATCAGCAGATCCTAATACTAGAGGAAATCTAATAAGTATAATTATGACAGATGAAGTCTAGATCAAATTTAATCTAATCTGAGGATTTTATAATAGATGAAGTTTGATCAGAAGAGATCTAATCAGATGAATTCTAATTAGGGAATATCAAATTTGATGAAGAACTACACTCAAAATAAACCTGATCTGAGGGAAAATTAGATTAAAGTAAATCTCATTAGAAGAAACTATAACTCTTTTAATTCGTCACTAACAAACTCTCAGACTTCTATTTATTATTTTTATAGGGTTAAATTACAATTCCAACATATAAACACACTCATATAGATAACGGATTTGACATTGCCACTTACATATTTTATTTAATCTAAGAAATCCTAGAATTTAAGTGTTTCACCTTTGGCATCTTCAATAGGGTGCATGAGGTTGTCAAGCATTCCTTCAACCCATAGATAACCACAACTCCATCACTCTAATAAGCCACATATAATTCCACCATTCCAAAACCAAAACCTATGGGAACCAAATTTTTCAACATATAACCACAATTATCAAACTGTCTCAACTACTATAAAGAATTTACACTAATTTCTAACAACTTTGAATCGATAAAATTGTTGTCAAGATTTTGCCTAACATATTAGTCTCATTGATTCTAACTCTTCTTAATGATTATTTTCTTTGTTGTCCATTACTCATTCAGATTGCTACCTTTGCCCTAAACTATTCATTTCTACAAATATATTGAAACTCAATTTGTACCATAAATCCAAGGAGTTTAAACTTTCTAAGTTATGGCATGGTATGATCTCCTACTTTGATTTCTATGTTAGGGATACTTTATTTTCTACTAACCTTACACTCTAAGTATGCTTAACATTCTTTTTATTGACCTCCTATTTTATACAATCTATTTCACTTTGCTACACGTAACCAAGTTGCGTCAAAAACCCACCTTTATGTGCTTATACACACAAGCTTAGACTTCCTAATGAAATGCTCTATCACTTTTCCAAATCAGATGTCACTCACACAGCTTGCAGATCATCCCTTGGTATTGGGACTGAGCATCAGTCACCTTAGCTACTAATCATGTATAAAAATTAAAAGGGGTCAGATAAAATCTCAGTAAGTTCTAAAAATATAGGACGAAGTAGTTTACAAATATTTCTTTCATAAATATACATAAAAACATGAAATTATGATTCCTCTTATGATGTAGATCTTAACTTCAATTATTCGTAAAAGGTTAGCTAAAATCATTCTTTCATTATAATTCTGAAAACTCTGCATGACCTCATATCTTTTTCTTGAAACAAGGAAAAGTCGCCATATATTGATATTGGTCACCAAACAAATTGAGTCCTGATTGGTAAAAGTGGTATGGCTAAACCCCAACCAACGTCTTGATTATTCTCTTTTACCTATTGTTTCATGCCTAGAATAAACAAGAATGTCCCACCGTGAATATGGTCGTGCATGATGTAATTAATGATAAGGTAATGCACTTGAGATGTTATGTATGCAATGCCTTGATAATATTAGGTTTTCAATGCATCATTACTCCATAACACTTCTAATAACTTAACAATATATCAAAAATAAGTGGAAATAAAATCCTAGGTCCCTTATCAGAGCTGGAACCAAGGAAAAGTTACTTAGAGGTAGAACACCTAGCTAGAGCAGTGCATTTTGGAGTAACATATTAGAGGCAACGTGACCAGAGTAAAACTCTAATTAAAGGCAAACTCTAACAAGAGGCAGCATGGCCCAAAGCATATAGGCTAGAGGCAGCATAATCAAAGTCAGAGGATATATGACCAAAGAAAGAGTTAGAGGATACGTGTCTAGAGGAAGCTTGATCAAATGGACTTGAATCATATGCAGGTTGATCAGAGAAAAGACAGAAGGAAAAAATCAGAAGCAACGTAGAAGAAGAAAAATTAGAGGGCAAAGTAGAAGAGTATTATCATAGACAAGATAGAAGAATTTCACTAGAGGCAAAAACCGAAGTAATTTACCAAAGGCAAAATACAAGAAACCATAATACAACAAATTGAGGCAAAAACAAAAGGAGAAACCAAAGATAGAAATACTTAGACTTGAGAAATAACATTAGAGACAACACGTTTAGAAACATAAGTTAATCATCAGAGGCAGAATGCCCTAAATCATGAGTTAGAAACCAGAGGCAGCAATATAGAAAATAATTATCAGAGGTAAAAATATTTAGATTTTTTAAACAACAACCATATGAAAAAACCCCAAAGTTACATAATGACACCAAGAGGAAAAACTACAAAGGTAAGGGCGAAAGAGCATCCAAGACACACTCATTTGCCTTTAGTAACATAATTCACATACTAAACTATTATTCTTTACTCAATATCTTGAGATTTCCTAAATTTCCAACACAACAATCATGTAATGATAAAACAAACAACATGCATGACATTTTTAAATCATTTGGATGCAGTTTCAAATCACCTATATGTTAAAAATTCAATTTCCTCATGCTATAAGTTCTTCTAACCTGTAATGTCCCCAAAATAGTTTCTAACATGAACTAAAGAATTTAAATATATGAATTCTCATAACCCTCATGCTAAAAGTATTTAGTTTAACATAAACTCATTCGTTGATTTGAGTTGGATTGAAGTAGTTATCGACTCTCCTAATCCTCAATCTCTTTAGCCTTTGTTTATGACTCCAATTTCTTTAAGTTTTTCCTGATCTTTCTAGAATTCACCTCACCTCGATTTGGTTTATTGTTGATGGTTCATATGTGAAACCTTGCATGCAATGGGTCATAGCAAGGTTGATGGGGCTACGTGAACTAATGTTTTTGGTGATTTTGAAATAGAATGAGAAATCAAGGATTTCATGTAGATGATGAACAATATGGTTTGAGGATGTTCTCCTAATTTTTGGAATTGAAAAGGAAAGAATGAGATGATAGTTTTAGGCTTTTTTTTGGAAAAACTTAAGTGACTGAAATGAATGGGATTTCTCTATTTTGACCCTTAGAATTACTACCCTTTTTTTCCATTCCCATTTTTTAGTAAAATACACTATTTCCAAATTAATATGTAAATATATTTAAAATCTTTATTTTAGTATATTTTAAATAAGTGGGTTGTTTCACCCATTATGTCAAATGTTGTGATTAAAAATGTTTTTTTTTTTCTTTGAAAAAAATATTTTTAAGAAGCTTTATGTTATAAAATATATTGTCCTAAGTTGTTATAGACAACGATTTAAGTTGAATTTCAATAGTTTTGAAAAAAAATGGAAATTTTCAAAGTATGGCATAAGTGTTTTGAAAAGGATTTTAAATTTTCTTTTGCCAAAGTACCTAAGCCAAAGTACTTTTGAAGTTAGGGAACCTAATTAGGTAAGAAAAATAAGACAATGTAAAACCTTAATTGATTTCGATAGTGGCCAAACCTAGGGTTTTTTTTTTTGGGTTGTTTTAGAAACTTGTATTGATTAAGTCAATTGATTAGTTTAAGATACAAGGAAATTGAGAGGTGTCATTCAAATCATCGTAGAGGTTATGGTTGCATAGCGTAAATGGCTCATGTAATAAAGAGTCGTTGAGTAAAGGAAACTTTCTAACGATAATATATATGCTTTAATGTAGAGTGTATTCGTATACATGTTTTATGTTTTAGTGATGAATAAATGTGCACATGATTGTTTATCTAATTGATGAGATTATGTATTCATAACTACTAAGATATGTATTTACTATGTGTTATGAATCCTATTAATTATAAAATGTCATGGGTATGCTCTATGAAAAAGTGTTGAAGAATTATTAGTGTTTAATGAATATTAAAAGTACATTGGTTTATTAACTATATATACATAATAATTGATGTGAAAGAGTCTAAGTATGTTCATACATTTCATAGTTAGTGGTGACCACGATGAGCCACATGGTGGTTTCGGGTGTTGATGGTCCACCTTATCCTTATAAGGAATATTTTGTGCTAGTGTGTGTTGAGGTTGCACCATAGTATATTGTGCTAGTCTATGTTGGAAGTACACCTTGGTAAATAGTACTAGTGTGTGTTGAGGTTGTACATTTATGACTTACGCCCCTCAAAGAGGGTTTGAAAGTTTGGAACCACGTGCATTGGTATATAAGCATTACATTAGGGTAGTTTGTCAAATAAGTCATGTTTGTTATATAAGATATATTTAAATGTATGTTTGCTTATCGCTTATCATGCCATGTTATGCTTTCGTACTTTGTATTTTGATGTATATGTTGTTTTGAGATCATGACTTTCTACTATTATTGTGGATCGGGATTGAGTTGCAAGGGATTGCAGCGACGTTGAAGACAAGGCAGAGCAATGATTTGGATTGGTGATTGAAAGCAATAAGACTTGATGGCACTTGTGGGTCCTCAATACTAAATCATCCTCACTTAGAGTTCAAGATCAGCTTAGGATTTTATTTAAAGGTTTTACTTATTCTATTCCTTTTATAATTTTTTTTTTGCGATGGAAATTCTTTATCTGTAATAGTTGTGACTATTTTTTCTTCTATGTGAAGGGTTCGATTATGAGTAAGTCAATTATGTTGAAATTATTTTATATAATACGACAATGATTCTAATCTTCGTTTTTCGAAAAGAATTTTTCAATTGAATATTTTACTCTAATCTTAAATGGAAGGACAATTATGAATATTTTATCCATAAGTGTTAGTTGATTAAACAAAAAATTTACACTCTCATAGTTAAATATTGTGGTGTTACATAGACCATTGTTGTAGTGTTTAAGTGTAGGGAAATGAATTTTGGTCTATCAAATTTGTCTATCCAGCACAAAATTCACCTAGCTAAAGGTTTCTTCATCAAATGAGTTTGCTTTGGCAAATACACCTGACTAAACTATATTTTCTCAATGAAATTGTTCACGATGACTACGTATTGATTTAATATGCTTTGATTGTTTAGAAAGAGGGGCAACAGGCGGTTGTTAGCAATGGCAAATTCTTGCAGCGAAATAGAGATGGCTAGAAGAAATCAAGAAAGATTTTTCACTTATACAATCGAAATATATCTAATTACTAAAATTGAACGAAGAGTTTTTGAATTGAATAAATGATTTGTTGAGAGAAAAACATAAGAAATGCGGATGTTTGAATTTTTCATTTTAATAACAAATTAATTAAAAATAAATTATTATCTAGCAATGCTTTAAAACAAGAACAAATAAAAGAGAAAAGGAAACGAGCACAAGACGATTTATCCTAGTTCACTATCAACACAATAGTTACATCCAATCTCTTTAAACTGATGGATTTAATCCACTAATCCCCAACAATATCACACGTCCTCTGAACACCAACACTTCAATCTTCCTATGTTCAATTATTTTCAACCTTCTAACTTAATATAGTCAAACCGTGCAAGATAGCAGTCACTACTAAGTTCAATTACAAATAGTGTTTTAAGATTTTTTTTTCTGAGAAATATTGTTTTAGAGAATGTTTACAATGAATCCTCTAAGAATGTGTTTGATATTTTTAACATTAAAAAATAATACAAAATTATTCACAAGTTGTTGTATATGACGAATATAGATTTCTCGTATCTACTTTTTGCAGCAAAGGTTGTTAGAGTTTTGGACCATCGTTGTGATTGCATGAGATCTACATGTAACATAATGACTCGTATCAAATCTTTGAAGATCTTGAATCATAATTAAAAGCTTATACAATATTTGTCTTCATAATTGATTAAACATATCTTGATAAAGGATTACCTATCCAAAGGATCTCATGCACTTCTCCGAACAAAGGAAAAGTTCAAGTTAGCAAGCAGAGATCTTGGAATGTTAACTTTTTATCACAGAGTTGAGTTTGTGAGAGTGTTAACGTAACACTTTCACTAGATGGTCAACTATTTTCTACATTCATCGGACGCCGAATTATCAATGTTAGTCACAACTTTAACTGATATTCTAAAGTGTTGCCTTATTTTTCTTTTTTATCTACCCTAATCTTCAAATGATGTAGCATAAAGTCTTTAATGTTCGAGACAAGGGAACTACACACTTAATTAAATTTGTTAGGGCTATAAATTGATGTCCAAAATAATTTTCGTAATCATCAAAACAATTAAAGATCATTGTTCTTTAACCCAAATTGGTTCATGAGAAAAATATTAGGGATGAGTTTCTCTTTGAATCCAACCATGGTTTCTAATTTGATTTTGATTACTGAATTCCTTGATTGCATTATTATCAAATTATCTTTACTATTTTTGCTATAATATGTTACAAAGCCTATAATTCCAAAGTAACACCTAATTCCTAATTGGATTTAAGATAAGAATTAGGCTTAGAATAAGGCTTATATTGTCTTTGCAAATATTTTGATTGGTTTCATGCATTTGCAACTATTCCTATATCACAAAGTCAAGAATTTTTCATCTCAAACATTCGCAAAGCCCACTTTCTTTTCAAAATACAAATCGTAAAAAAGTTTAAAGATGATCAAACAATAAAAAATATTAAGCACAAGGATGAGAATTTCATCAAGTTCTACTCAAATCTATAAAAGATGGTTTAGTTTCTCTTCACAAAGAAATAAAAGATAAAGATTAAAAAAGAATTACAAAAATTATGAATGATTCTGATCAAACTCCTTAAATGTTGTTAGAATCAACCTCTTATGAGTTTCTCTTATGGAGCACAAGTTTCCTCACTTCAGAATAGCCAAAAAGATACCTAAAAACTCATAAAATGTCACGTTTATGCTCTAGGGAACACCAGGGACGCTCTAGCACTCACGGGAAAGAACAAATTGTTTAAAACTCCATAAATGTACCCTAGGCGCACGAATTAATGCACTAGTGCACAACATCTGAAGTTTGGCTTCTACTGCATTTGAATCCTCTTTTATGTCCAAATTTGGGTCCACTATCTTCAAGAAAGTTAAGATATTGATCTTATCTTTAATTTTCAAATATTATGACTCAATTTGGATATCTAGAACACCCGATATGGTTCAAATACTCCACATAGGTTGTGTTGATTCCTCACCAAAATTCACCACTGCACTAAACCAATGAAACAACACAAAATAAGGAAAAATATCTACTTAAAATAACTCCTAAAATTAACTAATAACTAAGATAAAATAAGATAATAAAAGACTGAAAACAATGAAAAATATGCATATGATGAAGATTTATCATTCCACTTCTTAAACTATTAATTGTCCATCATCTAATTCATCTAGTTTAGGCATTAATTGGATCATGGTTTTTGTTAGTATTTTGAAGTTTTGATTTTAAAGCTTTGAGATTTTGTTTTCATTCTTGTTAATAAGTCTTCTTACATGATCCAAGATTGGTTTCTTAATTCTAAACTCAAATCTAGGTCTAATTCTTAATCAACTAATATTTTAGGGCTCTATTTGTTGGTAAGCTTTCCGTATGATTTTGAAATTGTGTTGTGTTATTTTCAAGCCATTTCTTAGTGGCTTTGGTAAGTTTCATCACCCTTTGATAATCTTAACTCGTGGAGTATGTTTATTCTTGGGTTGTACTTAATTTTTTATGTTGATTCTTTTAAATCTTGGTGGAATCTAGATCGTTTTAGTATAAATGGAGCTATTTTTTCGATCAGTGGAAGTTTAGGATTTATTATTGGCAAGAATGTATCTTTTTTTTTTTTTATCAATACCTTGATCTTTGACCCTTTCACTTTTTCTAAAATATGGATACCGTGGACGTGTTTTGTGTGATTTTTGGGCATGTGAATGTGTGATTATCTTCTAGTGAATCATCTTACTTAATATCTGGTTTTGACACTTATTGTGTGATCATGTACATGTTCTGTTTGACAATTTTTTCTTGAGCTCATGTTGTTCTTTCAAAGGTGGGCCGAAAGATTTAGTTGACTTAGAACGAGTAGCTTAAAAATATTTAAATTAATATGCGTAGTGTGACACCATTTGGCAGTTAGACCATTGATAATCATTTTTTGTTACATATACCACTATTGATTTAAGGATGATTGTTATTTTCTAATTTTTCATGTTGTTTGTGATTGTAGGAACACGCATAAGATTCTAATTAATATATGTTATATGTGATATGTTTTTCATTTAAGATGACATGATTTATATGTTTGGTTTATGAACATGCTTTGAAATTGTAAGAACATGCTTTATGATCTAATGTCTTGAGGATGATTGCATAGTACAAGTTAGAGTGAGAATATGGATGAAAAAAATTATAAAGATTATAAGAATAATAGGTACATGATCTTATTGATGAAATATTGGATCCAAAAATAAGAGCATAAAAATTGCCTAAGATGATTGTGTGATTGATATTGATATTATGGGTGAGTTATGATATGAGTTGAGGTTATTGTATTTGTGGTTTGAGTTATCATGACTCAATGAGGTTTGTGAGTGAGATACATATAAAGTGCATGCGTTGTTATAAGTCCATTTTTATGTGTATGAGTGCTCGCGACTGATTGATTGTTGGCCTCGTTACTTTTGATATTATGATATCATTAATATCATGGCTAGGGGACTGGATAAGCCTTCGATGAGGTTATCCAAGTCAGTTAGACTAGATGACAATTAGGGTGAGTTTATCCTTGTTTGTTGAGGTTGTGATCAACTAAAAATGTCTAGATTCCACATGAGGTCATACGGTGCTTGACCTAATAGTTAATTGGGAGAATTTCTAGCATCAGAATTGACCATTGTCTACATATAATTTAGGTTAGATAGGAAATTATTTAAGAGATATATCATTGAGGAGATTTGATATGATTGACTTCAGGTTGTGTGGTTGCTTTGGTTTAGTTTATTAATTGATTTTTTAACAATTTTCTCCCATTTTTATGATGTTTTTAGAATCTAGTCCCCTATGTGTTTTTCCTTGTACTTAATATGTATTTTTAGATCCATTTGAAAACGAGTTTGTGACTGGAGATGGAGTACATCTTCCCACTTCTTATACAACTACAAATGCAGATTCAAGTGAAGTGTGATGAGGACAAATGTAGGTTTGTAAACATAACCTGTAGCAGCATATACCCCCCCCCC